>ML786854.1:349508-367240 GCA_009831015.1 Picea engelmannii
TTGTTTCTTTGGAGCTCTGCAATATTTCTTCAGATGTCCTTTCTTCCCACAATTCCATCACTCTATCTTTCCAAATATGGATTTGGATATTCCCTTCCTAGAATTCTCATGGTTCCCTGATCCCTTACCTCTATACTTTTGTCTTCCCCTATTCTCCATGTTTAACGCATTACCTAATGTCTCACCTATTCTTTTCCATCACATTTCCTCACTAAGGATAAGACCAACAACATCATCAAATTTTAAAGTGTTTTAACTAGAGACAGAGTTACTTACAGCCACAAACAAGCTGTTCCATTTTTTTGGCAATGAACACAAGAATAGAACAACCCTGACCTCATCATCAAATTCCACTTTTACATAACTTAGTTGATTAGTAACTATATTAAATTTATCTAAACGATCTACAACAAACCCACCTTTTGACATCTTCATATTAAATAATATCTTCATTAGAAATACCTTGTTGGATGCTGAGGGTTTTTCATACAGTTTAGTCAATGTGTCCATAAGCTCCTTCATTGTCTTTTATTTCTAAATATTGAAAGCCACCAATGCTTCCAAGCTCAACCATATCGTTCCTAGTGCCTTTCTGTCAAGAACCTCCCATTCTTTGTCCTTCATGGTTGTCGGATTATTTTCTATTCCACCCAATGGTAGGAACATATCCTTCTGATATAAATAATCTTCCATCTGCATCTTTCATAATTGGTAGTTTTGGCCATTAAATTTCTCGACCCTAAACTTTCCATCTTCTTCCATTTCTCCCACTTGAACTAGGAACCCTCTTTTCCTGTGAGTTACTTTTTGCTATGATACCAGTTGTTACAAAAATAGGATCACGGAGCAATAAAATAAAACAAATGCAGAAATAAAACATAGAATATACACAATACAATAGAGACACAGATATATGTGGTTTACCTAGTGTGGGCTACGTCCACTAGAGAAATTGTCAGTTCCTTCCTTTATTATTATCCAACAAATGAAGGGATACAACTTACAACACACATGTTGTAACTTCCTCTTATTTCTCTCATAGTATCCTCACTCAGAATACAATATTCACAATGATACATAGCCGCAATACATTTCCCTCATAAAAGAGGGTTTCCTTCTAGGGAAAAAAAAACCTAACATAACTTCTATCATCAAATCTGTGACCTTATAATGAACGGTCCAGATTTACTATGAAATTAAAATATACATTTACAAGGAAAGTTTTCCTTCAGGAGCTTCGCTCCATGAACCCCTGTCGGGGGCTTGCTTTCCCCCAAAACCCCCAGCAGGGGGGATAGCCCCCCTAGACCCTGCAGGGGGGGTAACTCCCCCCTGCACTCCCCGCGTGGAGGAGTGTACATTCTTTTGCGGTGTAAAGTCTTCATGGGGTATAAACATGGCTGAAAATAAAGACCTTTAAATTAGGAAGATAACCAGGCTCCACAACCAACAATACATGTAATCCATCGAGATGGATTCCCAAGGCCTCTCGACAGTAGGAATATGGGTTTATAAGCATTGGTTCTTGATGGTTGGCTTGGAAATGGCATAGAAAGTACAAGATATGATATACGTTTTAACGTCTTGTCGAAGTTTTTTCCAATATTTTTTTTTTGTAGAATGACCACAGTTTTCTCCATGCCAAAATGTCCTTCCATCCGACTATAGTGAGCCTCCAAAATAATATTTTCACACTCACTTGTAGGAATACAGAGATATCCTAGATGGCATAACAATGAATCTTGAATGTGAAAATTTCTAACATTTGTGTCTTTACCCAAGAGTTGATAGGTGGTGGTGAAGTGAGGATCTCCTTGATAAAGTTGGGGCCACTTTGATGCCTCATTCCCAGAAGAATGGTGCACGATGGTGAGTGTATCCATGGGAGGTCGACTGAGGTAGTCAATGACACAATTTTCACTCCCTATCTTATAGTTGATGTTGATATGAAACTGTTTCGGGTATGTGGACCACTTTTTATGGTGGTTGTTCTACAACTTCCCTTATGTCTGTGTGAACTGTAGAGGCTTGTGATTAGTGTGGATGATTGTCTCCTTTCCCAAAATGTAATGTTTCCATTGAAGGAAGGCTTCCATAATGGAATACATTTCCTAATTATCATAGGTGGAGTACTTCTCGACAATATCTAATACTATCTCACTATGGTATCCGACTAGATGACCATGTTGTGTGAGAACTGTGCCTACAACATAGTTGGATGCATTAGTCTCAATTTTGAGTGGTTGTTGTAGATTAGGTAAGGAGGGTACTAGAGCTGAGCACAAGTGATGCTTCAAATCATAAAATGCTTTTTTTTGTGCCTTTTCCCATGTGAAATTTTCCCTACCACCTCCCTTGGTCACTTGGTTGAGGGGCCATGCAATATGGGAGAATCCAAACATGAATCATTGGTAGACGTTGGAAAGTCCTAAGAAGATATGAAGCTTGGTTAGTGTGGTCAAGGCTATCCAATCATGGATGAATTGGATCTTATATGGATCCACATGTACCCCATGCTCATCGACAATGTATCCCAAGTATTGTACCATGTTCATGCCAAAGGAGCATTTTTCCAAGTTCGCATATGGCTTGTGTTGCCGCAAAGTGATCAAAACCTGTTGAATATGTTGCATGTGCTCTTCCCAAGTTCTGTTGAAGATGAGGATGTCATCTAGATATACCACCACAAAAGATTTGATGAAGGGTATTAATACATCATCCATCAACTCCATGAAAGTGGTTGGTGTATTTTTTAAGCCAAATGGCATGACCAACCATTCAAAGAGACCTTATTTATATTTGAAAGTTGTCTTCCATACATCAATCAGTTTGATGGGAACCTGGTGGTAACCAAAATTTAGGTCAATCTTGCCAAAAAAAAATTCTCATTGAGTTGGTCAAGAATGTCATCAATTTGGGAAATTAGATACTGATTCCTGACTATGATTTTGTTTAGTGATTTGTAATCAATGTAGAGCTTCCATATCACGTCTTTATTCTACACCAGTACAATCAGGCTTCCATAAGGGGAGTAGTTAGGTTTGATGTGCCCCTTTTTAAGCATCTCTTGGATCTGGCGCTTGATTTTATCATTTTCCATTAATTAATGATGATATACTGGTCCATTAGGCATAAGTTCATTGGGGATCAGATCAATTGGATGCTTAAATTGGTAATGCCTCAACACCTCAATGGGTGAGGAGAATATGTCTCTGTACTCTTCCACGATCCTGTCCACTTTCTTCTGCTACAAAGAGAATCTCTGTGTATAGTCCATGGATGTGGCGACAACCTTTTCCTTACTGTGAGAATGGATAAAAAAGAAGACAAACTTCCCGGTCTATGAAATGACCTTGCTTCATTGCTTTGCAGAGATTAAAGAAGTAGCGGTAGATGGTGCTATCTCTAGTATCGTGTACAATTTTCTACCCAAAGTAATAATAACACTACAGGGTCTAGATACATACACAACATGTTTCCTCCACAAATACATTTTTCCTAAAATAATATCACAAACTTCAAGGGGAGAAATATCACACAATACCTCGTCTTTTAAGGGATTGATGTCGTAGGGCAGACAACACTGTTTGCTAACACGAAGATCTCTTCCTTGGCGAAGACAATTGATGGTGTATGGATATGGATGTGATGTCATTGGCAGGTCTAGATACTTGACAACCTCTACTGAGATCAGGTTCTTCTGACTTCTGCTATCAACAATGAAATGAAGCGAAGCTCCCTTCACCTACATCTATGAGTGAAATAGGTGTTCCCCTTCCTCTGGTTATTTTGGTTTTCTTGGTTAGACTTTGGTGGTAGAGATAGTGGAACTGGGTTCGACATCGATAATCCACATCCCTCCTTTTGGGTTTTATTCAAAGTCTCTTCCTTTGACTTGGAAGATTTCAGCTTGACTACCAGTGACTGCTTGGAGCGACATTCTTTGATGTTTTTCCAAGGTATTTTATGGCATTCACACCACTTTCCCGTATCCTTCTTTGACTTCTCATTACCCTTCTTGTGTTTCAAATTGGATTGGTTTTCTTAAGAGTGGCCATATTTTCTATGTCCCTTTTTTTGTGGGTTGGGGCCTCATTTTCCCTTCTTCGACTATGAGAAGTTTGAAGATCCAAACTCTCACCTCTTTTCCTTAAATTTCTACTCAATCTTGATAGCATATCTATAAGCCTCACCTAATGATGTGATGTCTAGAAAATCCATTTCTATTTGAATGTATCTATGTAAACAATCATGGTATTTGAGCACCAGATGTCGTTAAGAGTCTTTGATAACCAATTTGGTACACAAGGTATGGAAAATATTGGTGAAATCTGCTATTGTCTGGTCCCTTTCGTGATGCGGCACAGTCCATCTTGTGCATAGGTCCTTGTAGCTTCCAACATGGTAGTGTTGTTCTTTAATGGAATCCCTGAAGGAATACCATGTAGGGGCGACCGCAAATATTGTAGATTCCTCTATGGCCATTTTCTCAGAGTTAGTATCCCACCAGTCCTTAACATGGGGGACAACCTTGAGGAGTGAAAAGGTAATATTTTCCCTGTCAAAAAAATTGTGGACAGAAAAATAGCCTTCGAGGAGATTCAAACATTTATCTACAACATCTACATCTATCTATCCTTCAAATAATGGAAAATCAAAATTTACTTGTACCTTGAAGGGGGTTGCATGGATGCTTGATGAAGATGTGTCTCCTATGGGTAGTCATTGAAGTATCTGTGTAAATTTGTCCATCATTTCATTCCTTTTTCACGCAAGGGCTTCCTCGAGAAACACTTTAAAAGGATATCCTACTTCATCATATTTCTTCTCATCCCCCATGGGTTGTTTTCAGGCTCAGCATGGACGATCTTAGAAAGGATTGACTGGTTCAAGTCCCAAGTTCTTGTACCCATATCTTGTCGGGGACATACACGAAAAAAATAAAATAAAGAGCATATCGCTTTGATACCATTGATCTGTATTTATGAGCGAAACAAAATGAATAACAGACTGAATACAATAACACAGAGATACATAGAAAAACAATAGATATCCATTGAATAATAACTTTTATTGAATAAATAAAATAGGTTGAAACTGTAAAATTGGAGAACTGATAACAACTTGCTAGAATGGTGGTAAATAACTCTGAGAAGATATGTACTTTCTATGAGCATCTGTCTGAGAAGAATGATTACAATGAGGCTCCAGAGACCTTTTTAACATTACTCTTGAATGCCAAAATCCTAAATATCCAAAAACCTAACCCTAGGAGGTGAAACGCCAAAATTTATGTAGGCCCTATGGGTAACTTGGTACCTCGACCTCCCAGGGTTGTAATGTTTTCATATGACCTTGATTTTAGGCATGTGATAGCCCGTTGGAAAGGCCTTTTCAAGAACTACACATTATGCCATCAAACTATGCCATTGTCTATAGTTTGACTATGGCAAGCCAAATAACCACTGCTTAGGGCCCCAAAACGACCCTAGAAGTACATGAAAACTTCCAAAATAAGCCAGTTGGATTAGGTAGGGTGGCCACCAATATCCACCTGGAAGTTGTGTAGGGATTCAAATAGCCCTGGAAGTGTAGAACCCACAATTACAAATAATTACAAAAGAACGAGTTGAACTAAAAAATATCAAGAGCCAATTGGAATAGGTGGGTGGACACCAATATCCACCAGGATCAGTCCTCCCCCCTTAGGAAGCAATAGTCTCCATTGCGTTGAGCACCCCCATCAGGTGAGGATTTTTTTGTTGAATTTGGCTTTGGGTGAGCCACTTGCCTCGGTGCAGGAGCTACTCTTCCCTGAAAACCTGATGAAGTTGGATCCTCTGTTGGCGAGTTCCCTTGACCTGTGTGTCCACTATCTGATCAATGGATTCTTGTTCCATGTAGTCAGGGTTGATCTCTGTTGGTTTCAACTATTCTTCAATCTCCAAGGTGTCCAATAATGGTGGAAAATATGGTCGGAGGAGGTCCACATTGAACAATGGGTGTAATCCAAGGAAGGGGGGAGTGTTGAACTCAAAAGCGTTGTCACCCATAGCCTTGGTGATGGTGTAAGGCCCATAACGAAGTGGATAGAGCTTATGATGGGGCCCTTTAAGGCATTATTTATGCAAATGTAACCATACCTTGTCTCCCACCCGAAACTTGTGCGATACTCAGTGTTGATCATGGCACTAATTTTAGTTAGCATTGGCTTTCTGCAAAATATCATGGACCTATTGGCGGATGTGATGAATCCTCTTAATGAATATGGTGGCTTTGTCAGCCTCAGACTAAACATGGGAAGAATCTGTCTGTGTGGTTGCAAGAGGTAGTGCAACATCAATGGGAACAAAGGGTTGGAATCCTAGCCCCACTTGAAGGGGGCTATGGCTAGTGGAGATATAGAGAGCCCTGTTGTAGTTGTGTTGAACATAGGAAAGAATCTCATCCCTTGTACGTGGATGCTTAGAGTTATACATGCATAGGATGTGAACAATCATCCGATTGACAACCTATGTTTGGCCATCGGTTTGAGGGTGGAAAGCAATGGATTTAGTGATCTTGGTGTCCAATAGTGAATAGATACTTGACAAAAATTAGTCGAGGAACCTATTGTCTCAATCGAAGATGATGGTCTATGGAATCCAAAAATGGACCCACTCTCATTTGAAGAGGTGTTCGGCAGTATATGTCATTTTGATGCTCTTCTTATAGGCTATGAAAATGGCTTTCTTCAAAAACTGATCAACCACCACAAATACACAATCATTTCCTTGCTTGGTGGATGAAAGGCCATACATGTAATCAATCCATATGGATTCCCAAGGCCTCTCAAGAGTAGGAAGAGGGGTGTATAATCCTTTATTCTTGATGGTTGGCTTGGAAATGGAACAGGTAGTGCAAGATCTCATATACTTGTTGACGTCCTGTCGAAGTTTTGGCCAATCAAATGTTTATGTAGAACGACCATAGTTTTCTCCATGCCAAAATGTCCCACCATCCGACTATAGTGAGCCTCCAAAATCACCTTTTCATGCTTTCTTGTAAGAACATAGAGATGGACCAGATGGCATAACAACCCATCCTGAATGTAAAAATCGGTGACATTTGTGCCTGTACCCAAGAGCTGATAGGTGGTGGCGAAGTCAAGACCTCACTGATAAAGTTGGGGCCACTCCATTTCCTCATGACCATAGGAATGGATCATGATGGTGAGTGTAGCCATGGGAGGTTGACTAAGGCAATCAATGACACAATTTTTTCTCCCTGTCTTATACCTGATGTTGAGATAGAACTGTTGCAAGTATGTGGACCACTTTTAATGGAGGTCATTATGCAACTTCCCTTGTGTCTATATGAACTGCAGAGGCTTATGATTAGTGTGGATGATTGTATCTTGTCGTAGAATGTAATGTTTCCATTGACGACATGCTTTCACAAAGGAATACATTTCCTTGTCATAGGTGGGGTACTTCCAGACATTATCTGAGAGTCTCTCAATATGGTATGCAACTGGATGATTGTGTTGAGTGATAATTGTGCCTAAAACATATTCAGATGCATTAGTCTCAATATCAAATGGTTTTTGCAGATCATGTAAGGATAGTACTGTAGCTAAGTGTAAGAGATGCTTCAGATCATCAAATGCTCATTTTTGTGCCTCCCCCCATGCAAAAGTTTCCCTGCCACCTCCCTTGGTCACTTGGCTAAGGGCCCATGCAATATGGGATAATCCCAACATGAACTGTTGGTAGAAGTTGGCAAGTCCCAAGAAGCTTTGAATCTCGATTAGTGTGGTCGGGGCTAGCCAATCACAGATGACTTGGATATTAGTTGTATCCACATGTACCCAATTCTCATCAATAATGTATCCCAAGTATTGTATCATGTTCATGCCAAAGGAGCATTTTTCCAAGTTGGCATATAGCTTGTGCTTCCACAGAGTGCTCAAAACATGTTGAATATGTTGCATGTACTCCTCCCAAGTTCTGATGAAAATGAAGATTTCATCTAGATATACCACCACAAAAGAGTTGTTGAAGGGTCTCAATACATCATCCATCAACCTCGTGAAAGTGGTTGGTGCATTTGTTAAGCCAAAGGGTATGACCAACAATTCAAAGAGACCTTCTTTAGATTTGAAAATTGTATTCCATACATCATTTAGTTTGATGGGAACCTGGTGGTAACCAAACTTTAGGTGAATCTTGCTGAAGAAATTTTCCCCCTTGAGTTGGTCAAGAAGGTCATCAATTCGAGGAATTGGATACCGATTCCTGACTATGATTTTGTTTAATTCTCTGTAATCAATGTAGAGTTGCCATGTCTCATCTTTCTTTTGCACCAATACAATCAGGCTTTCACAAGGGGAGGAGCTGGGTTTGATTTTCCCCTTTTGAAGAAACTCTTGGATATGATTCTTTATTTCGTCATTTTCCATTAGTGAGAGACGATAGAATGGTCCATTAAGGAGAGGTGCACTAAGGTTTAGATTAATTGGATGCTTTACTTGGCAATGCATCGATACCTTGGTGACAGGGATAATTTTAAGGATGGAAATTTATATTAAAATGTAGAAACATGGGGTAATCTTGCGAGTCCTTAATATGCAAAATTTAAAATTTTTGGCAATATTTTTTTAAATATATTCAAAGTTATAATAATTTTATATAGTTTCTATAAAAAATTAGCGATTTTTAAGATAAAATAATTGTATTCTATGGAATCTGGGTGAATCATTTTTATAAAAAAAGGAAATCGATGAATATTTTTTTGGGAAAAACCATGGAAAATTATCCCACTGGTGAAATTTAGCCCCTAAAATCATCTATGCTTGGTGGGTGAGGAGAATATGTCTCTGTACTCTTCCATGATCTCGTCCACTTACTTCTACTAAAAGTAGAGGCTGTGTAGAGGCCATGGATGTGGCGGCAACCTTCTACTTACTGTGAGCACGGAACACAAACAAGACGAATGTCCTAGTCTGTGAAATGACCTTAATGCATTGCTTATAAGAGATTAAATAAATAGAGGTAGGTGGCGCTACCTCTAGTATCCTATACAATTGTCTACACAAAGTAATAATAACACTGCGGGGTCTAGACTCATACACAACATGTTTCTTCCAAAAATATGGTTGTTCTAAAAGAACATTACAAACTTCAAGGGGATAAATATCACACAATACCTTGTCTTTGAAGGCTTGATGTCGTAGGGAAAACGACAATATTGGCTGATGAAAAGATCTCTTCCTCGTCAAAGTTAGCTGATGGTGTAGGGTTGCGGGTGCGGTGTCATCGACAGGTCCAACCACTGGATGACCTCTACTAATATTAGGTTCTTCTAAATGCCACTCTCAACAATGAATTGAAGAAGAGCCCCCTTTACCCAAATGTTTGAGTGAAAGAGGTGTTCCCCTTCCTCTTGTTCTTCTAGTTCACTTGGTTAGACTTTGGTGGTAGTGAAAGTGGTGTTGGGTTCAACATCAGTAATCCGATCCCCTCCTTATCCCTTTGATTTAGAGTCATAATGTACCTCTAAATCGAAATATTTCATCTTGACCACTAGTGACTACTTGGAGCAACATTCTTCGGTGTTGTGCCAAGGGATTTTATGGTATTCAAAACACTTTCTCGTGTCCTTCTTTGACTTCTCATTACCATTCTTACATTGTGGATTGGAATGGTTTTCCTGAGAGTGGCCTTATTTTCTCTGTCCCTTATTTTGTGCGACGTGGCCTCCATTCCCTACTTAGGCTATGAGGAGTTTGAATATCCAAACTCTTGCCTCTTCTACTTAAATTTCTACTCGATATTGACAACATATCTATAAGCCACACATAATGATGCGATGTTCATAAAATCCATTTATGTTTGAATGTATCTGTGCATATATTCATGGTATTTGAGCACCAGATGTAGTTTAGAGTCTTTCATACCCAATTTGGTACACAAGGTATGGAAAATATTGGCGAAATATGGTACTTTCTAGTCCCTTTCCTCACGCAATGTAGTCCATATTGTGTATTGGTCCTCATAGCTTCCAATAGGGTAGTATTGTTCTTTAATGACATCCCTGAAGGAATCCCATGTAGAGGCCACCAAAAATATTGCAGATTCCTCTATGGACCTTTGCTCAAAGTAAGTATCCCACTGGTCCTTAACATGGGGATGACCTTGAGGAGTGCAAAAGTAATCTTTTCCCTGTCGAAAAAATTGTGGACCGAAAAATAGCCTTCGAGAAGATTCAACCATTTATCTACAACATTTGCAACTACCAGTCCTTCAAATAATGGAATATCAACATTTACTTGTACCTTTAAGGGGGTTTCATGGCCTCTTGATGAAGATGTGTCTCCTGTGGGAAGCCGCCGAAGGATATGTGCAAAGTTGTCCATCATTTCATTCCTTTGTCGTGCAAGGGCTTCCTTGAGAAACATTTTAAAAGAATATCCTATTCCATCATATTTATTCTCATCCCCATGGGTTTTTTTCAGAATCAGTGTGACCAATATTTCTAACTCTCGACTGGTTCGAGTCCCAACTTCTTGTACCCAACTCTTGTCGGGGAAATGCACGAAAAAAAAAATGAAGAGCAGACCGCTCTGATACCATTGATCCATATTTATGAGAAGAATTAAATGAATGATAGACTGAATACAATAACATAGAGATACAGAGAACAACAACAAATATCCAGTGAAAAATAACTTCTATTGAAGAAATAAAATAGGCTGAAACTGTAAAACTGCAGAACTGAAAACAACTTGCTCGAATGGTGGTAGTTATCTTCGAGAAGAGATGTGGCTGCTACACGCATCTGTCTAAGAAGAATGATTGTAATGTGGCTCTAGAGGCATTTTTAACATTACTCATGAATTCCAAAACCCTAGACATCCAAAAACCTAACCGTAGGAGGTGAAACGCCAAAAGTTATCTAGGCCCGATGGGTAAGTCGGTACCTCAACTTCCCAGGGTTGTAAATTTTGCATACAACCTCTGTTTTAGGTGTGTGATATCTTGTTGGAAAGGTATTTTTGAGAGCTACAAATTATTCCATCAGATTGTGACTTTGTATACATTTTGAGTGTGGAAAGAAAAAAAAAAAACACTGTTTAGGGCCCCAAAATGGCCTTGGAAGTACATGAAAACTTACAAAATAAGCCAGTTGGATTAGGTGGGAAGCCACCAATATCCACCTGGGAGTTGTGTAGGTATTTAGACAGCCCCAGAAGTGTAGAACCCATAATTACAAATAATTATAGAAGTACATCTTGAACTAAAAAATATCAAGAGGAGCTAGTTGGAATAGGTGGGTGGCCACCAATATCCACCTGGATCACAACACAAGAAATCAGAAACTTCTTAGAAAATATGACACCAACTCCACAGAAATAAAAAGGAAATATGAAGATGGATTTAGGATCGACATCGAATTTCAATCTTGTGTCAATGGAAAACAAGGAAGTCTTTACAGCATGAAGACTCGACATGTAAAATATAAGGTGTCCAAGACAAAGATTTCAATGGAAAAAGGACCACCCAACATTTCAAAACCATGTGAAATCAGTATTAAATATATCTACAAAACAAAAAGAAGATCATGAACAACCCAAATTCCCAGAAATATTTACAAAAATCAAATAAGGGGAACATTATCTTGACAAAGACAACCACCAAAATGAATGGAGGCCAAAATTAAAACAAAAGAATTCGACATATCAAATGACGATCACCCAAAAATGGTATGAATAGGTGATTATTGGATGGACAAGAAAATATATGACATAGTCAACCTGTTAAAATAATATCAATATGTCTTTGCCCATGACTACAAGTAATTGAAAGGACTTGTAGAGGAAATGGGAGAGATGAAGATCAAATTCATTCTAGGATCAAAGTGAATCAAAAAATGACCATACAAACTAGCCCATAAATATAAGTCATTTGTTCAAAAATATATCAAAGGAATGATACAAGAAGGTATCATTTACCCCATCGAAAAAACAGAATGGGAAAGCCCCATGGTGGTGCAACCAAATAAACGTGATCCCAAGAAACTAAGAATCTGTGTTGATTTCAGGGGACTCAATAAATTGACCGTGGCATATCCATTCCACACCCCTTTTGTTGATGAAATAATTAATGAATTTGTTGGTCACGAATGATACTCATTTACCAATGGTTTCTTAGGTTATAATCGCGTGCCCATAGAAAAAGAAGATCAACCAAAGACAACATTCATCTTATAATTTGGCTTCTTCACCTACAGAGTCATGCCATTTGGACTAAAGAATGCAGCAACAGTCTTCTCGAGAATAATTGTTCAGGAATTTCAAGTATATATGTATATATATATATATATATATATATATATATATATATATATATATAATTATGGTTGTCTACTTTGATGATTGGATGATATACAACCTATTTAAAAATCATATACAATGGCTTAGGCTTATGCTAGAACAATTCAGTCAAATCCAACTATCTTTAAACATCAAGAAATTCATATTTTCTACACCAATTGGAATCTTGTTAGGACATGTGGTATGTAAATATGGAGTAAAGGTCAACATGGAAAAGATTAAAATTATTCTTGACTTAAAGTCATCCGTAAACTTAAAGAAAAAAATCAAAATTTTCCCGGGACACACTGGATACTATAGAAAGTTTATATGTCACTATTCGAACATCACATTTCCAATGGATGAGCTTCTACAAAAATAAATTGAATTCCTAAAGAAGAAGCAGGTCGAAACTCCAATACTAAAATTTCATGATTGGTAGAGAAGGTTTCATGTACATGTCAATGCCTCCAACGTTATTGTTAAGTTGGTCCTAGAACAACCATATGATGACATAGTCGATCATCCAAACTCATACACAAGTCGAAAATTGAACAAAGAAGAAATAAACTACTCGACCACGGAAAGGGAAGCCTTATTAATGATATTCTCTCTACAATTTTTCCTCATTATTTACTTACCAATCCGTTCACATTCTTTACAGATCATCAAGAATTGAAATATTTGGTTAATAAACCAGTCCACCAAGGAAATATTTGTTGTTGGCCACTTTTTTTTTAGGAGTTTGAGTTCGACATAATCATATGACTTGGAAAAAATAACACCCAACTCAACCACCTGTCATGACTTGAAATGGGAGAAGACCCCATAGGCATTGACAATGACCTCCCATATGCACACATATTTTGATTTGAAGCTTCTCCTAATAATTTAGAAGATAAACAAAAGTTCTTAGAAGAAGGAAAGGCTCTAGAAGATCTCCCAACAAACAAAAATAAAGTTCTAGACTTAAAATTTGTACCTTTCAAATCATAAATGACTATCTGTATAAAATGGGAACTGATGACATCATAAGCAGATGTGTTCCTAAACATGAAAGGGAAGACATCATTAATGAGTCTCATGCAGGACCAACTAGGGGTAACTTCCAGGATGACACGACAACTAGGAATATACTGCAAGCAAGCATGTGTTGTCCAACTCTTCATAAATACTAATGGGATCAAGTTAGAAAATGCGATAGTTGTCAAAGGCTTGGGTGACCTATGTGGAAAAACAAAATGCCTCTAATTTCAGTAAATCCTAATCGATCATTTGAAATATGGGGCGTCAACTTTGTTGGGCCCTTTCCACAGAGGGAAATAATAACTGGTGCTAAGTATATCATCATTGTTTTATAATATGTGACTAAGTGGGAAGAAGTTGAGTCGGTCGAATCATGTACCAAAGAGGTCACAAAAAAAATCATCTATGAGAATATAATCACAAGGTTCAGTTGTCCTCTTACACTGATTAAAGACCAAGGCACACACTTTTTGAATGAAACAATTAAAATCCTACAAGATAAATTTTTGATTGACCATAGACAAACGACATCCTATCACCCACAAGCAAACGAGGCGGTTGAATATTTTAACAAAACGTTACATAAAGGACTCATAAATATTTGCGACATCAACAAAGTCAATTAGGACGATAATGTTCCTATAGTTCTATTGGCATATAGATAAGCATATAAACGATTTATAGGTCATACTCCATTCAATCTCATCTATGGACAAGAAGTTGTTATTTCCCTACACTTCTGGACCAACTCCGAACGGGTTGCAACTGTAGAAAATTTTGACAAAATAAAAAGTATGAATGAGCGTCTATACCAATTGAACAAGATGGAGGAAGGAATACTAATCACATTGCATCATGAGGAGGTCCAAAAGAAACGATAGAAAGCATGACATGACTGACATATAAAGAAGAAAGATATAAAAAATGGAGATTTAGTTTTGTTGTATGATAGTCGTATAAAAGGTAAACCAAGAAAACTAGAGATAGCATGGCTTGGGCCTTATGTTGTCAAAGATATTCAATCAACTGGTGTAGTCCAAATCTGAACATTATTGGGGAACCCATTCAAAGAAATTAATTCATGGTGCTTTTCTAAAAAAGTATCGCCATTGAAAGATAAGAACCCTGTTGAAAAAATCTAGCAAGGAAATGCCAACATGGACGCAAATACAACATTTTGGTTGGAATCGGGTCAATATCGACTAATCATATATTCTTATAAACAAAATTCGGTTATAAAAAAAAAATCCAGGTGTAAGAAACCGTCAAATAAAATTAAAGTATTAAAGGTCCATAAAGGAATCAAAGAGAAAGAAACAAAGAGTGAAAATGGAGAGAGGAAGAATCCCCTGGTCGATATGGAGACAAGGTAGATGAAAACATGTCTGACATACCACTCCATCACCTGAACTAAGGAAAATACTTAAGAAAAGACAATCAAGTGATCAATATAGATCGATATCAAGTGAGCGCAGGGAACGTCGATATCATACAGACAAAGTGAGGAACAACAAAATGGACATGCACATAAGTCACCAATAACATCGAATAAGTCACACCGGGAAAAAAAACCTGATGATTTAAGAACAATAGTCGGTCGACCCTGTATCACCCGTGCATTAATAGAGGAGACCTCGTCAGTCAAACTCAGGAAAATATTGACCAAGGAAACATCGATGCTAGTAAAGAAAATTCATTGAAATGGTGTCAGGGAAGGACTAAAAATAATAATGAAAACATCAATGACCAACACAATGGGGTTGATCATTCTACAACTTCCAACGTAATAGTCAGTCACCTCGACACATATGAAAAATCAATTGGAAACCACCATGAGTATTCCCTAATGGGGATCACACGAATTCTAGTTCCTCATTGACCTAAAAATACGCTCACAAAAATTTCTCTAACTCTTAAATAATCATGACTTCATCTCACACACTCGCAAATCATCCAGTTGGGGAAAACAATATCTATTCACAAGACAACAAGGATTTGTAAGTGTACAAAAAAGTTGTAGCACTCATATCAATGTGAGTCGATTTTGTCATAAAGGACAACACGAATCACCAGTGATGCACTTATATACATTGTGAGATTGATTTGCGTACGATATATTCTTCTATAACTCACAATACCTTCAATCTCAGGAATCCAAACCCTATATAATAGATCTCAAGAAAAGAGAAAAAACAATTTTCAAAGAGTTAAGTTTTAATACATAGACCATGGGGTTGGAGAAATTAGCAGATGACAAGAACTTAGAACCCTTTCATTTGAAATAAATTTGATATGTCCTTAGCCAAAACCAAAAACATTGTAGATAAACAAAGACTTTATAATAGATGGACATTAAGCATAGAAAGTTCGTTCATCTAGACTTCCTAAATAGGAAGTCCCTATTTTGATAGTTTGTTTGTCGACCACCATGTTTAGTTCCTTGAAAACATGAGTGAAATAGATGTGTTAAATATAACATTGATATCTTTAAGAATATCTATGAAAGGCTTGAGAATGACGTTTTGGAGATGTGAAGTACCTACCATCCAATTAATCACTAAAGAAGAATCAAAATAAACCTATAGTTTTGAAATATTCATATAAATCACATTTTATTAGTACATTTAGTGCCACTACTTCTATTGTTTTGTTTGATCCAACCCTAAGATATACTTTAAATTTGATATAATGGTCCTCTGAGAAATATAAAACACCTCCAACACTATTGATATTTTGACCACTTTGAGAAGACCCATAAAAAACCCAACATAAATATTTATTTATTTCTACCTCCTAGATCTGTCTCGTCACACTTTTCAATTCTTGAGTAATGCATTTTAGTTCTAGAGCATAAATCTATGAACATACTTGAAAATTTGGATGTGTCATATGCAAATTGACCATATGCTTGTGGATGCATCATATGAAAATTGACTCAAAGTAAAGAATCCATTATAATGGAAAGAATTTGTTGGAAACCTAATCCGTTAAGAGTTATGGTATCATTCAATTGTGTTGGAATATGAATGGTTAAGTGAGTATGAGTATTCAAGAATCAAAGAGACCTCTTGGAATACAAATCCAAAGGTCACATCAATGTATTTATATATGTATCAGATTAATGAATAATGTGCAATTTACACCTATCTCCATTTTCCACGTTCTAATAGTGGTATCAAAGCCTGTAATTTTTAGGCATGAAACACGCTATGGTAGTTATCCATAGCCGATTAGTCCAAAATCACCTCTCTACCATCCTTTTCTTGCTAGGTGGTCTCAGGTGCACCTGAATTTTCATGGTTGTTGACATTCTTCTCTTTGTCATATGTGACCGTTAAGGTATCTCTCATGTATCTTTTTTTTGTTTGAACTACCAACATGGTCTAGATATGGAGATATTTTTGAAGAATTTGATTTGTAAACGATAGGCCTTTGACCTGTCCATCTCACCAACACAGATACTTCTGCGAAATAAAATTATTATTTCTGTCTTGATCTTATTTGGATGGTTTTAAGCCGTGCAATATGCTAATAAATAGTTGTGTCAACCAGAAGACGGACTAGTCGACCTCCCAATAGCCAGGTCAACAAAATGACCAACAAGTCAATTAGGAGAAGGAAAACTCGATTATCCACAAGTCAGTTTGACCAATTGTCTAGAAATTTGAGTCGGAGGAAAGTCAAGTCGGCCAAGTCAAGTTGACCCAAGTCGAGTCGACCAAGTCGATTCAAATCGACCAGATGAAAACTTAGTTGAACCGTGGGTGGATCAAGTTGAATTGGAAATCCTAGACAATCAATTAAGGGAGAGGAAACGACCAATGGTGGAGTTGAAACACTCAGAGACGAGTTGGGTTGGCCAACTATGAAAGAAAATGTTTGGGGAGGTCATTTTAATAACCCACGATGCATAAAAATTCCTAGGGATATTATGGGAACCCAAAGCAACCAAAAAATTATGGAAGTTGTTTTTTAACATTCACTGATAGAGAAAAATGTATAAAAGTCGACTTGAGCATTCACGAATAGATAAAAATGTATAGAGGGTGAAATTTGTAGCAGGTGAATTGTAAAAATGTGTATATGGTCCATGGGTAGCTAACAAACACCCAAAAAAATCCTGTAATGTCCCTAATCCGAACCCCATTTGTAGTTGCACATTTAGGTTGGTGAGTCATTGGAAACAAGTGTAAATGTAATGATATATGTATAAGATGGTAAGTCTTTGATACCAATTTTTGGTATTACGCACGCCAGTGGAATGCACAAGGTTGATTATCAAGGAAAATATGTGCATATTCCATAGTGTTGCATGCACACAAAGTAAGTGTGTGGGAATGATTGTGATGTGCAT
>ML786854.1:367249-378054 GCA_009831015.1 Picea engelmannii
ACACACACACACACACACACACACATATATATATGTATATGTATATGTAGATGTAGATGTGTATATGTATGTGTATATGTGTATGTGTATGTATATGTGTATGTATATGTATATGTGTATGTATATGTATATGTATATGTATGCATGCATGTATGTATGTATTGAGGTTGGAGAGCCTATGTGACTATTGGGCGAGTGAGCCGAGACACAAATAATCTAGTTCACCTATTCTTGTAAAGTTTATCACACTCAAGTTATAAATATATTACATCGATGTAGGAAGATTGACTCAGATGAAAAGAGACGGGGGGCTAACTTCACCAAAATACCGAAAAGGGGGGAATATTTTAATAATATTTACGAAAAGTGTAATTTACGAATATATTGTTTATCCTAAGTTCTTGAGGAATGAGAAAAAGTCACCAAGTGCCTAAAGTAAATTTTGAAGGTTACAAGTGTCGAGTTGAAGGAATGAAATATATATTGTTGGCCTTAGCGTAATTGGGATAGGTCAATCATTTATAAATCCTTCAAACGAAATTTCCTCTATGAAGGAATACATGTTTTTTTGTAACTTATTGTCATTTGGCTTAAACTTTTGCCTGGGAAAAACTTGGTATGAGAGAATAAATGGGTTGTTAGGCCCATAGTTTTTCCAAGAGGTGGGTTGTTAGGCCTGTGAGCAATCTCTTTAGGTGAGATATTGGTTGGGAATTGTTCCCTGGTGCATGGGGCATTAGTTTCATTTCTCTGAGACTTCCTCATATGGAATATTATTGAAGCCCTGGAAGGGAAGTGGGCCAACTGAAGGACTATTCAACAGAGAAGGGGCACACTTCCTGGGGTGGGATAAACATGTGGGGAATGAGGGACTATAGATTATTTGCAACAATCGACACCTTGGACTGAGAAATTATGTTTTTATTAGACCATAGATTGGAATTAGGAANGAAGGACTATTCAACAGAGAAGGGGCACACTTCCTGGGGTGGGATAAACATGTGGGGAATGAGGGACTATAGATTATTTGCAACAATCGACACCTTGGACTGAGAAATTATGTTTTTATTAGACCATAGATTGGAATTAGGAATCCTTTTTCCCTAGTGGAGTTTGAGCCCCAAATAGAGGGTGACCTGTTGCTGAAATATTATGAGCAACAATGTCTATGATTGGGAGAACGTCTGAGTCACATGCGCAGATGGTGAATTTCATAAAATATAAGTGTTCTTGTATTCTTGTATGTTACTACATGATTTTTCATTTGTATTTGTTATGATATATATTTCCTAGTGTTGCATATGCATATTGATTGTTATTTTGTTAATATTGTCTATTTTGTAAGTGATATGTGAGTATTTCACATAATATGTGTGTATGTTGAGTATCCTAGTTGATAAATAATTTTCTATTAATTTAGTTATGGTTAATGGTCAAGATTTTCCTGAGAGAGGTCAGAATTACTGGGCACGCAAAAAGTGGTCTATGTGTATAAGTGATTGGTTTTTCTATGTGCATTGAAGTATAGTTTGTGCACATAGGAAAGTAAGACCTGTAAGTGGAATCTAAACAATTATGTGTGTTTTGGTATTCATATTCTCTATATGGGTGTGCACACAATATTTTTCGCATGTTGGAGTGGTCTTATGTTCTGTAACGTTGGGGTGCCTAGTGTGCATGAGATTACAATTACATTTTAAGTTACATATACTGTTATAATCTGTATAAATAGGAGGAAATGAGGTGTGGTGTGAACAAATTTGGGTTGTGTGTACTTCCTCGATTGATTATCCCCAGTCTGAATGTTAACTGCACACTAATTTTCTTGAGGTAATGTTGCTCAGAAGTAAGTTGAGGATGTTACTTGAGGTATCAAACCTAATGTTGGGAGAGTTTGTGTGACGGGTCCCAGTCTGGGAGGCTGGGGACGATACATTATGGTATCATAGTGATTGGTTCAACACTAGACTTGTATGCACCAGGAATTAACATGAAATAGACATATGTGCTACATTCTAGTGTTGTGCGGTGCAGAGTTTATTGTGTGTAGAAAACCATTGGTGTGCGGTTTAGAGTTATGATGTGCACAAAAATAATGATGCATGGGTGTGAAAACTAGATTTTGGGATGTTAAAATTATCAAATAAATACGAGGGAAGGATTCTAACAAAATGATGCAAAGCTTTCATGTAGTTTTTGCATGAAATCATCTACCAAATCTTAATTTCCTGCACATTTTGCATAATTTTAAGTGAATAGAGAAGGGAAAAGTCAATGCAGAAGGTTAAAAGCATGGGATATTCATGGAGAATTTACAGTCTCGATGATGAATTCATGGATCTATATGTCGGTTTGGGTGTTGATGGTACCAAATTCAAGGAGGAGCACATGAACTTGATAGAAACCATAAAGGGACTGTGGAAATATGTCTAGAACTATAATGTTGACAATGAGAGGCTTATGAGATCCAACAAGAAGCAATATGAATTAAATGTCAAATTGATGCAAATCCTGGAAAAAATAGAAAATAAAATTGATAAGGAGACAAAGACAAGCAGGTAAAGAAGTCGCAAGTCTCGTGATGAGAAAAGAAGAAAAGAAATAAGTGTTGATAAGCATCGACCTTACTCACCAAAGCATTCTTTTAAGAAAGTGTGAAGTACCTCAAGTCCATCTCCTGATAGAAAGCATAAGAGAAGGATTGGGGTGGATAATCTTCAGGGAGAAATGAATAAGATCAAGATTCCTACTTTTGATGGTGAGCATAAGAAGGATGAGGATGTAGAAGCTTGGTTATTGGGTATGAGGAAATACTTCTAGCTACATAATTACTCCTCAGAGGTAGAAGTGTGAATAGCCATTTATCAACTTAATGGGAAATCATCAATGTGGTGGGATTTGTTGATGTTTTGGAAACTTTGGAAGGTCATTCTCCAAGTTGGAAACCAAAAGACACCCCATAATATGATGAAATAGACTAGAAATCAGGTCGTCCTAGTAATTTTCCATTTAGAAGTCCAAAAAAAAGAAGTTGGCCCCATAAATAACCTTCTAGATTGGTAAAGTCGGCCCAGAAAGTACAGTGGTGAATTAGTATAAATAGCCCATCGAATTGGCTCATTTCCAGTTTCTCTCCTCACACAAAAGTTTTCAAATCAAGAAGGAAGACAAGTTGCAACAAGGAAGACATTTTGTATTTGGTTTTATCTCTCTCTTTGGCTCGCTATATTCTCATGGTATTCTCTCTCTCTTGTCAAGGAGAGTTTTTCTATTGCATGGATATTATTCTTTGTATCAACACAAGAGTCTTGTGGTAGGGTTTCTAGGGTTTGATATTTTGGTGAGATTAAAATATTGTTCTTAATATTGGCAAGATTTCATCTAGAGAAAAGTTGAATGGGTTTTTCTCGTGAGAGGGTTTTCCCAGGATATATCTTGTGTCACTTGTGCATGGGTATCTTTCTGTGATCTTGTAATTAGGTTGATATTTTAAGTGTGGAATTATTTTGTTATTTGGAACATAGTAAACTAGTTGTCAAGATATGAAAATAAGATAAAACTTCAACATGGTATCAGAGCTAGACCAATAAAGAGCCATTGCACAAGAAACAACATACCATATTTGAAGAAGTGTTTAATTCTGGGGTCGAAACTTTCCATTTGAAGTGAACCCTACCTCAAGACAGTATGCCCTAGTCCAAAGAACATCCTTGTGCTATCAGATTGCAGTTTGGACGAATTTGAATTTTTAGGGTTTGGAGGCTTATTCAAGATGAAGAGAAGTTTCAGATTAGAAGACAGATTGGAAGGTGCCACTAAATTCAGAGCATGGAATACTAATATACGTCTTATTCTAGAAGAAAATAATATTCTATATTCCATAAACAAGTAAATTCCTGAGCTAGAAGAAGATGAAGAGAAGTTCAAGCATAGGAAGAAAGAAGTAATGACTAAATGGATCTCGATAGACTTTGTTAGACAGCATTTGATTCCACACATTGCAGAAATAAACATTGACAAGGAAATGTACAAGGCCTTGGTAAAATTATTTGAAATCAAGAACATCAATATAAATTTATCTTTAAGAAATCAACTCTGATGCATCGAGATGTTGAAGACAGATTTAATAAACACATATTTAAAAAAGATCTATGGGATAAGAGATCAACTTAAAGCTATTGGAGATAATGTTATAGATGCAAAAATTGTCACTATATATCTTAACTGATTACCAATATCATGGGATCCATTTATTAAGAGAATCTGTGAATGTGAAAAATTACTGAAGTTTGACAGATTATGGTCTAATTGTGTTCAAGAAAAAACCAGAATGCTATCTACATAAAACTTGCAGAAATATTCGGAAGACGAAGAAGAGAAAGAGTTTGCATCCCATGCAAGAAAAGGGAAATGGAAATTATGGAAGAAGAATAAAGGACCATCAAGAAAGAAGAGGGGTCTTTTAAATATCCAATGCTACATTTGTGATGAGTTTGGTCACTATGTTAGAGATTGTCCTCAAAGTAAAAGAAAAGAAAAACAACATGCATCAATAGTCGATGTCGATCCACAGAAGAAGACTAAACTTGACGATGATCCTCAAAGAGATTATTTCTACTAAAATACATCAGGAGGACTTCTAAAAATGGTAATTATAATCTAGTTATTTTATTTTTCTTTTGTATTGGTCCATTTTCCATGGTACGGGAGCCCATTGCTACGTAGGTATTTTGAGTCATTTTTATATTGGACCATTTTCCCTAGTACATGAGTCCATTTATTATTCTTCATAGGGATATTTTCCCTGTATGGGAGGGCATATTTTATTTTTGGTTGAAGGGTAATTATCCTTGGTACGTGAACCCTTATATTTAATTTGGCAGAGGGGTCATTATCCCTGGTATGGGAGCCCCATTGTTCTAGGTTAAGAACAATAAATGTATGACAATAGAACAATAGGCATGGAAGGACTGATAGGAATTTATTTGTTTCAAGGGAAGCATGGGAAATAAACCTTCAATTTATATATAATTAGAGGGAGTTAGTGATCAGGAAGAAGCGAGCATGGTTTCGTGATAGTTTGTAGGATGAAAAGGGACTTGTAGTAGATAACATCATGGTTCGAGGATTCTCTAAAATAGAGGGAGTTGACTTTAGAGTTCGAGATGAAGGATATTGAAGGGATGTATTGGGATTGGAAGCGTGGTAGGAACCGGATGAGATATTCAGTGAGAAGACTGAAGAGTTTTGACACGATGAACTGGAAGTCCATGGCCACACCTATGATGACACATCTGAAGAAGTTGTGTAACTGGATATACTTTTTCTTTGTAGAGAGAACCTTGTATATGGTTGGGCCATGACCATATTATTGGATTACAACACATCATGCAGGTACTTGCGTTGTGTTACAAATAGATATGATTGGTCTTTGATGATGAAGTGTGGTTGTAGTGATATAAAAAATGTTGGATTGGGAGTGTAGAGGAAAGATAGAGCACCTAGTGTGCTACTTCAACTTTAGGATCGAGCAAGATTTACAGACAAGAAAGGAAGAAAATATTTGTATCACTCATATATCATAGCCACCGATGCAAATAATGAAGAAGGGTGGATTTCAAAGGATCTTTCAAGACTGCATCAAAGACATAGTGTATGAGGGAGCACTGAGGCTCCAACACATATCCATAGATGAGAAAATAACTTGAATTTTCACCAAGCCTCTGTCAGGGAGAATCTTGGTAGGAATGAAAATGTTTCCCTCAAAGAGTGTTGATGATTAAATCATTAGGAAGACATTCCAATATTGATCAGATGGACTTGATCATGTCAGAATGGGCATCGATGTAATATTCAATGGACTGAATATTCAAGTTGTTGCTAGATATCCAGGAGGAAAGTATCAGGAAGAAATTCCAATATTGGTCAAATGGAATTGACCATGTGGGAATGATCCTAGGGTATTTTTCGATTGTAATACCCATGTTTCCCCCAACTTGTAATTAATCATTAATTAGGATTACCATGCTATGGCATGTGAATGATGTAAATGCATTTTGTTTATATCCCCAATGAATGACTATGGGGGTGAAGCCTTGAAGTACTGGCCATGATATAACTAGAGGATAGAATAGGAAAACTATAAGAGAGGATTCATTATGTCAAATGACCCCAAATTTCCCTTGTTCGGAATAACAAACCTCCTCTGGATCCTAAGGAGAGGAATCAATTAATGAAGGAAGGGCTGGTGGTTGAGTAATAAACCACCCCCGTGAAAGGAAGCATGGTCTAGCTGAGGAGACAAGATGTTTTCAACCCGAAGTACCATAGATTCCTACAAACCCAGGCTGACCCGAGTTTTCTTTTGACAGAAGGAACATGATAGGTCAAGAACCATCCCAGAAAAGGCAGAAAAGGGGGAGATACACATGCAGATAATGAAGGGAGATGTGTGTGAGGCTCTGCAGAGAGCAGGAGAGACACCAGATAAGAGCACATGCACATATGGGAACATGCAACCTGAATATGCAGAATAAAAGAGGAAGGTCACGAGTTTGATGCTGAGGAAGCATCTGATAAACTTTGCAGGGTTGTTGTGACAAAGAGAGGATCTTTGAGAAATGACATAAGTTCCCTAGTGATATCATTCCTTGGCATGGGGGTGGCCAGAGTGATAAGAGTGAATGCCTCTAAGACTATGGTTGGGTGGAAAGGCGCACACCCACAATCAGTTAGTTGGCTACAATCTGAAATAGATAAGTATTCTCATACCCTATATATTTGAGCTATAACTGTAAAATAAAGTTGGAAATCCTATGAATGTTTTAGGGATGTGCATGTTTCTTGATGGTTAGATTGTGTTCCTTTATATTTTGCTTGATTGTGTATTTAATAAAGTAAGGAACTATATGGTTTGTACATGTAAAGGCTCAAGCTCTGTAGTGGCTCAAGCTAAAGCAAATGAACTGTGAGTCCATCGACCTTGGGAACAAATTTTACGTATACATATTGACACTTCCCATTGTTTTGAATCTCCTAGAAAAAGGAGTATTTTAAGCTCAGGAGAGGTAGTGCATGTATGCACAGAGTCTCTGAAAGGTGGGTAGAGACCGAGAACCTCTTAAGTTCCAGAGTTTGGTGAACGAGTGCAAGGGGTGTGAGGGAGGTTCTTCTAAGTCTCAAGCTCAGGAGAAAGAGTGCAAAGCACGCGCCCACACCTAATTCCTTCAGAGAAGATGAAGCTCAGGAGGTATAGTGAGATTTAAGTCTTGAAAGGGAGGATCCTTTCGTTTGGTAGATGAGTAGACAAGATCCATTCAGGAGGATCCAAGGTCCATCACGACCATTGTATTTGGAGAAGGAGCATGGGTATTAACCCCCGCCCTCAAATCCTTCATCCTTCATGATTTCAGTGAAAATTTTGTATTCTTCATAAGGGAGATAGATCCTCCAAATTCCCAAACTCCAAAGTGAATGGGGACCATCCATCGAAAGGGATACGTGTCACCAAATCCCACGGTTCAGAGAGTGGCACTTCGACAGTTTTGAGTCGTTGAGTTAATGGGAAGAGGAACTCTTGAAGTGTGGAAGACCGAAGTTCTGAAGCCACGAGAGCCATATATTTGTGGGTCTACATGGATAGACCCTGACCGTTAGATTGAGGCTATGGTTATACCGATGTTGACCAACTCCAAGATTCATGAGGAGTTTGCATAGAAAAACTCTCAAATGTCGAATTCTTGAAGTAATAGGAGTCGTAGATATATGGATCTACGTGGCCAGATATCGACCGTGAGATATGAGGGATGTTATAAAGATATCATTGCGAAGTGATGTGGCACAATGAAGTCATCTAGTGTGACATGGACCCACAAATAAGGTACCACGTGTCACCGATATATGGACGTTTTGCAGACCTCTTATGCCTATTAGAGTGTGACACGTGTCACCCCCTGATGAGGACATGATTCACCCATGGCCCTTGTCGTGTGTCATCCATGGAACTTACCTTCTTGGACCATGTGGTCGCAGCCACTTGGAGAGATTTCAAGACTTTGGGAGTAGGCATGTAGTAAGAAAAAGGGACGTCCAATGTCAAATGTCGAACGTCGAGGTTGACCACCATGTGGTCGGAGCCACTTGGAGATATTTCGAGACTTCAAAAGTAGCATGCAGTAAGAAAAAAAGGCGTTCAACACTGAACGTCAAACACCAAATGTCGATGGCCATGTGGTCAGAACCACGTGGAGAGATTTTGGGACTTCGGGAGTAGGCATGTAGTAAGAAAAAGGGACATTTAACACTGAACGTCGAATGCCGACCTCCATGTGGTCCCCAACTAATAATGCTCGGACAACTTTGGGAGGCCATATCTTGCAAACCATAGGTCATATTAGAGTCGATAATAGTCATTAGAAAGATATAGGTGAGTAGAAGAGGATGAAGGCCTCAGAGAGATGATTTAAGATGATTAGAGTGAGAAAACATTTTGATGGCACATCCCTAGAAAGGGTATTTAGGAGTCAGGAGTGTTACAAATTGGTATCAGATCATGGAAAAAACCCTTGTCCTTCTTGGGCTCATGCACACATCATATAAAAATATTATTAGAGGGCTTTAAGGGGTAACACCCTATTTTACCCATTCCTAAGAGGCTTAATAAACCTATACTGAAGAGAGGAATGAAACTTTCTATTGTTGATAGATGTTTTGGAAATATGCATTGTATGTTGCTAGTGTTTCCAAATAAAGAAGTTGATTTCACTGTGCAATCATATGTGTTGTTGTACCGACATAACATTGGGTTACCAAGGCCAAGATGATCCTGTTGAGAATATTACTACCAAATAGAAATCATCTGCATAATTTCCTTGAGTAGAAGGATGAAGATTTAAAATTTAGTTGGGACTTTACCCAACAACATTGAATCATGTTAATCTGTGGTAGAGGAAGCCTACCATTTCTTTTCAGAAATGATGGCCAATCCTACAAGAATGGAATTATGTTGATGAGAACTAATAGAAAGACTTGGATGTGAATGGATTGAAAGGATTTGTAGCAGTAATAATTAATGTTTTAATAAAGGATTAAACCCAGTATATGTGTATGACCCCTCATGATAAGAGGATTAATGGAAACGGTAAGGTCAATTTACTAATCGAAAATTGTTGTTGGAATAATCCAGTAATCAAGAAAAAAAAGGAACCCTATATATTGAGAGAAACCTTCATGAAGGTAGAAGTGAATTGACAAGAGAAAGTTTATTCCTAAGAATGCATATGGAAAAATATTGAACATGAAAATTAGGCATGTTATAACCTGTGGTGGGTTGTAAGGTATGGTCTACTAATGGACCTTTTATATTATGATGACCTTATGACAATAGGGTTTAATAGTAAGAATGAAAAGTTGATGATGTTTCAGCCTAATGCCTTAATACAATAGGACTGTAAGGATCAATGGGAGACCGATGCAGGATCTGATTAAGGAGGTGTCAAAACACCTTTGGATGACCAGTGGATCATATTGACATCCAATGGTGGATGGTAACCATATGGATATGGCTTGGTGTACTCGGATAACTATAAGAGGGAGTAAGGAAAATATCCCCTTGCAAAATTTTATTGACCAAGAGTGAATTGAGGCATGAAGAAGAGACTAGAAATGGTTATCCTACTTCCTTGAGTGGCACAATAACTACACACCTGAATTCTGAATTATGGAAGGTTTTTATAGTATAAAGAAAAAATGTGACCCTTGTTTGTTATTTCCATGTAGAAGGGGCAACACTAGTATAAATTATGAATGTGATACTAGTCATATGAGTGACTGTAATCTATCACTAAAGAACACTAATATTAAAACTAAAATATCAATGTAAAAGGAGTGCAAGATATTCACCTACATATATGTGTATACATTCTTAAAAGAATGATATGACTGCAAGCCCTCAATTGAGAGGGAAACTCAGTGTTGAGTGTCTCTATGAGGCTTGTCATAAGGATGGTAGAAATATCCTTGGGAAGAGAATCTGGAAGTATGATATGTTCATGTGCATGTATAACATGGAAAGGGTGCAATCGATGAGCTTGCATGATGAATGTTTGGCTATGTCAGTATATGATTGAGTTCACGAATTTAATGCATTGTGAGGTTGCTCTATATGAAAACCGATATTAATACCAAGTAGATATGAATGATATTAAATGTGCAAGTGATGCACATATATATAATGTATTGGAATATGTATACTAAAGGCATGATGTGACTTCCTAAATGAGTGAAATGTAAGGGAATAATTACACTTACCAAGATTTAATGAATACCATGGATGCATGGCTGACTCTATTATGAGGTGTCGTGAAAGTTTGGTTTTAAATGATAGATTGAGGGGAATGTGTTCCATTCCCTCAAGAAAGGTTAGTATAAACAAATGAGAGAGTAAATGAGAAAGGATGTTCTATTGTCATGACAAAAGGCAACATTATTAATCCTTCGAGGATTGCATGAGAAGAATTATAAATAATCATAACTTAAATGATTTATGATTGTGCATGTGGTTAAGTGCATAATGGATGTAAGTTAACAAAACAAGGAATATGTGTGGACAAATAATATGGATGCATAACAAAGATGCATGCTTATATTCCTTATGGAATATTTGATAAACAACTGAACTAACTCAAGGTTGAGGCAATCACATATAATGAAGGATATGTAATAAGGAACTTGCATGTTGAAAGGACTCTGTCAGGAGAACATAGTCACAACCTTAATGACTGATGGAAATTAAGCAGTGGGATGCA
>ML786854.1:390689-444518 GCA_009831015.1 Picea engelmannii
TCCTTCTTTTAATATAGTCGTATATAGCTTTGTACTCTAATATAAAGTACTTTAATATTATATTCACAAATTTGTAATATACTTCTATTAGACCAAAATCCTTTCTTCACTTAAAGTATTAAAATCTTGAAATATATGAAGTCATAGACGAACAATGTTCGCTCTGATACCAAATGAGATGAACAAAGTTCGCTCACACAAGAATAATCCAAAATATCTGGAATATAGTAACCAAATCCATACTATCTATTTATGTATATATTATGTTCATAACAATAGGATGAGTCACTATCGGTGTCTTCTGAGGAATTTTCATTATTTGCAACCAAACTTTTCTTCTTATTATATTTATTGTATTTGTACTTCTTTTCATCATCAGAGTTCTGTTCCTTTTTCTGATGGGGACACTTAGATGAAAAATGACCTATCTTACCACATTTAAAGCATTTGAAGGGCAACTTCCCTTGATATTTTCCTGATCCTTTCTTTAACCTTCTCACAAATTTTGCCTCAATATCATCTAATTCTGAATCAGTATTCTTGTTTGCTTTAAAAGATGATTCTCTAATACTGGATTACTCTTTGTTAATTCTCATTTCATATGCAGTTAGAGTTCCTATAAATTGATCAATGGACAGAGTTTTAAGATCATTTAATTCTTCTATTGCAGAGACTTTTGGATTAAATTTATCAGGCAGAGATCTTAAAATCTTCTGAACTAAGAGTGAATCATCAAACTCCTCACCAAGACCCTTCATGGCATTTACAAGTTCTTCAACTCTTAAAAAATACTTGCTAATTGTTTCATCTTCATTCATCTTTAGTTGTTCAAATTTCAATCTATATGTTTGGAGTTTGACATCTTTTACTTTCTCATTTCCTTCATAACTATTAATAAGTTTATCCCACATTGCTTTGGCAGTATCAAGATGCATCACCTTTACAAACTCAGCTTCAACAAGTCCATTCAAGATAGCATTCATCCCCTTAGCATTAAAACTAAACTCTAACTTATCATCCTTGGAGGCTAGCACAACAAGTTTTTTATATCCAGTCTCTACTACATACCAAACATCAACACCCAAGGACATTAAGTATGTTCTCATTCTAATCTTCCAGAAGCTAAAATTCGTTCCATCAAACAGAGGGGGCTTAGAGGCTGAAGTTCCTTCATGACTTGTCATGTTTAAGCTTACAGATCTACCTTTGAATAAAAGAAACCCTCTTTGATACCAATTGTTGGAATTACTAATACAACTGAGAGGGGGGGGGGTGAATCAGTTGTCTTTGAGCTTAAACAATTTTAACTCTATTAAAATATTATTAATCTTTCTTCAAGTGATCATCAACATTATACAGCATATGGACAGTAAAAGTAAAAAGAATCAGTCACACATAAGGTATACACAGAGATAGATTTTCACAAGGAAACCCATAAAGGGAGAAAACCTCTTCTTCTTCGAAATGATAGGTAGTTTTTTAGTTTCTGTACATCATCTCTAATTGAGCACCAACTCAATGTGAGCCTGCTACCTCTGTTTTACAAGCTGCAACTTGTTTGAGAGCACCAACTCTCTGGTTTCTCTATCACCCACTAGAAGGAAGCACCAACTCCCTGAATATTCTAGCACCAACTGGATGGAAGCACCAACTTCCCGAATGTTCCAACATCAACTGGATGGAAGCACCAACTTCTAGTTACACAGGCTCCAATCCTGTATAATAGAGAACACTTGTTCTCCCTTGCACCACCCTGGTTTCTCTGGCTACAACCAGATGGAAGCTACAACTTCTTGTGTTCAAGCTCCCACTTGAACCTCTGAGGACAACAGTCCTCCCAAGCACCTCCCAACCTCCCTAAAATATGAATGGCTAAGTAAACAATCAACTTTATAGATAAATCAGTTCTTACCAATCTTTCTTTGTTCTATAAATATGGTCTTCTACACACTGTTCTGCTTCTCTTCTCTTCCTCTGTTTGTTCAGCAGGTATGCTCTGCATCAACTCGTTCTCTCATTATGTTCTTCTGCAACTTGTTCCGTCATTCTGCTCTGCTTTTGCTCTTTCTATCATTCTGCTCTGCTTCTGCTCTGCATTTCATCTCACTCTGCTCATTTTCTAAATATCATGCTATGCATCCTCTCATTTTCCCTTTCTTACTGTTTCGTTCATTTTCCATCCGGAACAGCCAACTGTACACAGCCTGTCTCATTTTCTTTTATACACAACTACACGATGGTTCAACTTCCCAACTCCTTAGACAAAAAGAAGACAATTGTCTGAGCAACTGAAATGCCAACTGAAACGCTAACTGATTTGCAATCATGAGTCCATTTTGCTAATAGATTCCAAACTAAGAAGTTAACTGTGAGACAGAACAGTAACCCTCCAATCAATACTTGATCCGACGGTTCAGATCCAATCGAGATTTCACACATCACAATTTTGGCACTCTTAGCGTTCATAGTTTTTATCACTTACAAATCTCGATCCCCAAAACTCTGTGAAGAAGTCAGATCAACGGTCTAGATCATTTCTTGATCTAACAGTTCATATTTAGTCGCGATTTCGCATATCGTGAAATCAAGATTCCTGATGTCAATAATATTTGACATGTTCAACTCTCGATCCCCAAAATTCCAACAAGGGCTGGAATCAACGGTCCAAATTCAACCTTAATCTGATGGCTCATATTACATCACGATTTCACATATCACGATATCGGGATTCCTGATGTCAATAATCTTTGACATGTCCAACTCTCGATCCCCGAAACTCTAACAAGGGCTGGAATCAACAGTCCAGATTTAACTTAAATCTGACGGCTCAGATTACATCGCGATTTCACATATCACGATATCGAGATTCCTGATGTCAAAAATCTTTGACATGTCCAACACGCAATCCTTGAAACTCCAACATGGTGTACATCTGCTGACATCACATGTGTTAAATAACTGCCATGTGTCACCCTGATTTGTGACTTACATGTGCTTGGCATGTGGAATCAGTCTGACACTTGTCATTACCTGGTTGTGCCACGTGTTCCTAGCTGACGTGGTTTGCTGATGTGAGTCGGATTGATGGTTCATATGTGATCTTGATTTGACGGCTCAGATTATGTCAGGATTTTTCTTATCGAGAAATCGGGATTCCCGTTGCATTGTTTCTTTGACATCTCCAACACGTGATCCTCGAAACTCTGATGGGGAGTCAGATCAATGGTCCACATTACCCTCTGAGATGGACGGTCCTCTTGCTTTCGGAATTTGTGAGCCATCTACTCCTTGCACTTTTAAAGATCGTGCATTTTTTCGTCAATCCAACGATGGTCAGACCCTGCGCTCAGATATAACACCTGAGATCTATCCTCCTCTTCAGCATGCTCTTCTTGTATTTATTCATATCCGACGACCCTCATGCTGTCGGGAATTTTGGATGGGATCCACGATCAGAAATGCTTCTCGGGCCTTCAATCATTTTTTTAATGTTGCGTTGCCTTCGATCATTTGATCTTCCTTGACTTATCTTCTATTTGCCAGTTGATCATCGTTGTTGTACTCAAGCCATCATTACTTATATACTTGCCATCAATGACAAGCATTCGCTGTCTGTTTAATATTTGCCAACAAACCATACATGGGTGTTTCTACACAACTCTCTGCTTCTCTTCTAAATGCTCATAATTCTTCTAACTATGTTACAATGTACAATGAGGGTGTCTATATCCCATTTCCCTCTTTTCTTCTAAAACTATCTCATCTAGAATTAAAAATCCTATCTACCTGCATTAACTACTATAAATTCCTCTATCTACTTCAGACGAGAGCGGGGCGCTCAAGGTCTGATTACATTATACCAAGGTGCCTTCATTAAATGATCTCATTTATATTTGGCGCATCAACTTCAAGGGAAATTTCAAAAAATTGTGTTGGACGCCTTCAAGCTGTCTTCCATTTTCGCGCTGGCTCACTTGACGTGAGGGATGCTCCTGCATCATACTCCCTCGCTTGAAAACTTTCATGGGATCCTGTCCATGAGCTCCTGCACAGTCTGTCCATGCTTCAGAATCTCTGCTTCAACCTCCCAGCTGGAATCTTCAACTAGGTGGCTCTTCCACTTGACCAAATATTCAAAGTATTATTTCCTTCTGGTCTTCTTACCCACTCGTTTATCCAGTATCTGCTCCATCTGTGGCTTCTCTGCAACTGGCATCTGCTTCTGCCACTGAACCTCTGGTTGTTCGTCACTTGTTCCTACTTCCTCAAGTTTATATGGGTATAAATTTGAGACATTGAATACTGGAGAAATTCTGATCCCATCGGGTAATTCAATCTCATAAGCATTTTCTCCCATTTTCTTCAAGACCTTGCATGGTCCGATTTTCTTCATCTTCAATTTATTGTATGTTCCTCTCGAGAACCTTTCTCTTCTCAGGTGTGCTAGAATCAAGTCACCAACCTCAAATTGAAGTTGTCTTCAATGTTGATCTGCTCTCCACTTATATTCTTGACTTGAATTCTGCAGTCGCTCCTTCACCCGGCTGTGAAGTTCTTTCATCGCCTCCACGAATTATTCTGCACTAGAACTCCTAGTAGCAATCTGTTCTGAATCTCTCAATTCAGAAACTCCTCTTAGCTACATGCCATATACAATCTTGAATGGACTCTGGCCTGTGCTCTGATTTACTGAGTCGTTATACGCAAACTCTGCCTGCGGAAATACATTGTCCCAACTGTTGTGGTGCTCTGCCACCAGGCCCCTCAGCAAGTCTCCCAGACTTCTGTTCACCACTTCCATTTGTCCATCTGTCTGGGGATGATAAGTTGAACTAAACAACAAGTTAGTCCCCAGCTTCTTCCATAATGTCCTCCAAAAGTGCCCTAAGAACTTTGTATCTCTGTCTGAAACAATACTCCTTGGTAAGTTGTGAAGTCGATCAACTTATTTGAAAAACAGATTCGTGATGTGAGTCGTGTCACTGGTTTTCTAACATGGGATAAAATGTGCCATCTTGAAAAATCTATCCACTACCACAAATATTGAATCAAATCCTCTTTGCATCCTTCGCAATCCCAATACGAAATCCATGCTAATTTCATCCCACGGCTTCTCAGGTATGGGTAATGGTTGATAAAAACCCGCATTCTGCTTCCTTCCCTTTGAATGCTGGCAAATCCTACATTGGTCTACAAACCTCTTAACCTCTGCTCGCATCCCTGGCCAAAAGCATGACTCGCTCAACTTTGTGAATGTCTTATCATGATCGAAGTGTCCGGCCAATCCTCCACTTTGTTTCTCCTTCAACAGATTCTCCCTCATGGAGCAATTCGGAATACACAGTTGATTGCCTCTGAACAACAATCCTTCCTGGATCATGTATTCGACCCACTGGCTTCTATCTCTGAGAACTGGATTCTCAGTTGCTTCATACGCTTCCTTAAATTTTGGATCATCTACGTACATGTCTCTGAGATCATCAAAACCTAACGTCTTGACTTTGAACTCCTGCAACAACAAACACTTCCTGCTCAAAGCATCAACAACTTTGTTAGCAGTACCAGAAATATGTTTTATCACAAAAGTGAAATTCTGTATGTATTCAACCCATTTAACATGCCTTTAATTCAACTTTTCCTGTTGAGGCACAAACTGTAATGCATGGTTATCACTATATAAAACAAATTCCTTCGAAATCAAATAGTGCCTCCATTTCTTCAATGCCTGGATGATGGCATAAAACTCCTTGTCATATGTGGAATACTTCACCTTCGCTTCATTCATCTTCTCGCTGAAATATGCAATTGGTTTGTCATCTTGACTTAAGACTGCTCCTATTGCAAACCCGCATGCATCACATTTTACCTGAAATGTCTTTTGAAAATCTGGCAACACCAGAATTGGTTGTTCCATAATCTTCCATTTCAATAAATTGAAACTCTTCTCAGCCTCTTCAGTCCAGTGAAAAGATTTATGTCTTTTCTTCACTGTATCCATCATTGCTGCGCTAATTCCATTGAAATTCTTGATGAATTTTCAGTATAAACTAGCCAAACCATGAAAACTTCTCACCTCAAATATGTTCCTCGGTGATGGCCAATTCTTGATTACCTCCACCTTATCTAGATTCATCCCCAACTCATTTGCCGAAATAAAAAATCCCAAATAAATGAGTTTTGTCTTCATGAATGAGAACTTCTTTATGTTTATCAACAACTTCTCTTACTGTAATCTCTTCATCACAATGGCTAAATGCTTCAAATGTTCAGCTTCCATTTTACTGAAAATCAGTATATCATCCAGATATACGATAACAAATTTTCTGATGAAATCCTTCAGGACTTCATTCATCAACCTCATAAAGGTACTTGGCGCATTTGTTAAGCCAAACAACATAACAAGCCATTCATACAAACCTTCGTTTTTCTTGAATGTTGTTTTCCATTCATCACCTTCTCTCATGTGAATCTGGTGATATCCACTCTTCAAATCTATCTTTGAAAAAAAAATTTCTCCACTTAAGCAATCCATCAAATCATCCATTCTTGGTAATGGGAATCTATACTTGATAGTTATCTTATTAATCGCCCTTGAATCAGTGCACATCATCCAGCCTCCATCTTTCTTTGGACTAAGTATTGTCGGAACAACACATGGACTCAAGCTTTCCCTAACCAAACCTTTGTCCAACAAATCCTGGACTTGTCTTTTGACCTCTTCATTCTCCTGCGGCGTCAATCTGTACGCGTCTTTGTTTGGAAAAATGGTTCCGGGTATGAGATCGATATGATGACTCACACTTCTCATTGGTGGCAACAAACGAGGTAATTCATCCACTACTATATCAGCGAACTCTTCCAACAGTTCCTGAACTTCTTCTGGCAAATCGTCCACTCTGGTGCTAGTCAAAACAATTCTCAGTTTTCTGACCACAAAGAATTGTGGATCCTCCTTCTTAACTTCCGTAAGAAGTTCCTTCCCACTCATGAGAAGTACTGTGTTGCTTACCTCCGGTTTTACTTCTTTATCTTTTATCGGAAGCAACATGTGTTTCCTCCCATCCTTCTCTAGGGTATATGTATTCATCCTCCCATCATGAATCACATTTCTATCATATTGCCATGGTCTACCCAGCAAGAGATGAAAAAAATCCATAGGAATGACATCACACAATATCTTATCATTATATCCTCCTATCTTAATGTCAACTAAGCATTGTTTAGTGACATTTACCTGATGTCCTTTTTGTAGCCACGAAACTTTATATGGACTTGGGTGATCAGTCGTCTCCAGCTCCAGCCTTTCTACCATCTCGGTTGAAACAAGATTGTCAATGCTATTGCTATCCACAATGACCTTGCATGCCCAACCCTTGGTCTTGCAAGTTGTTCTGAAAAGTATGGTCCTTTGGACTGAACTTTCCACTTCTTTCCCTGGTGTCAAAAGGACTTTTCACATCATCAACGATCTTCCGCCTTCAGCGTCTTCTGCCTCAACATATCACCTCTGTGCCTTGGCGATGTGAGTTTCTCCTCCATATTTCTTTTTCTCTGGACACTTGAATGACTTGTGCCCATTCTTTCCACATGTAAAGCATGTGATTACTCCACCTCTTCCTCTTCCTCTACCTCTGGTACGAGGAAACCTATTATTATCAGCATACCCTCCTCTCTACTCAGTATGTTGTTCTATTTGCTCAGCATATCGCCCTCGCTGTGAACTTCCACCTCTCTCTGTCCGAGTCTGAGGTTTCTTCCAGTTGTCCCTGGGCTTCTAGGTTCTTTCCTGGGTAGCAACTGCTTTTCCTCTGGGCTGACTTCTGCCCTGGCCCCTTTGACTTTGCTTTTGGCTCAGTTTCTCTTCAACTTTTAAAGCCATTTGATAAGCATCCTCCACCGTTCGGATGGTTTCCATGCTCATTTCATCCTTAATCTCATATCTCAGGCCATTCATATATCTGGCAACTTTCTCATCATTACTTTCGTGATGACCTGCCCTGATATTCAACCTGTAAAACTCTTCAATATATTCCTTTACTGTCATCAGCCTCTGTCTCAAGTTCTGCATCCTCCTGAACAGAGAAATTTGATAGTCCCTGGGAATGAATTTTTCTTTCATTTTTGCAATCATCTTGTCCTAGCTCTTAATTTTCTGCTTGCCTTGGCAACGCCTGTCAGCTTGTAGTTCATCCCACCACAAGGCTGCATGTCCTTTCAATCTTGTGACGACATGCCTGAATTTATTGTCCTCTTCAATATCTTCATATTCAAAATAGGTTTCTAGATCTCTAATCCACTCTAGAAGCTCTTCTACATCCAGATTTCCCTCATAAACTGGAATGTCCATTTTCACCTTTGCACCTATTCTTGTAACAACTTTTAGTAAGCATTCATTTTCTGCATCTTCTGCTGGGATTTCTTCTCCTCCATGTCCAGCATCATCTTCATTTTCAGACTCACTGATATCTCCTTCATTAGCTTTGTGCCTTTGTCTTATATCCATGTCCACAATCATAGCGCGTAAGTTATGCAGTTCTCTGTCCACTTCTGGATTCTGCACTTACCTACCCCTACCTCTGTACATTTTCCTTTCCTCCTCTAGATCGGGTGATTATCTGTCTCTTCTCCTTGGCGGCATGGTGAATTATCCTTCTCCCTACTACAGAAAGCAAAGAAGATTTTCTAAGCTCTAATACCACTTGACACAGGCGTGCCCACTAGGCACGTCCACTCACAGGATCCTTCCTCCTTCCTCGGCCCGAAGAACTGAAAGGTTCTTCTATTCCCCTATCGGGAAATATTCACCCACAGTAACTCTCTCACGGGGTCTCTTTCTCTTTTAAATCAATGCTGGCCTTTTGTGATCGGGGTTCCTCCTATTGGGATTTCAGCACTTGTGATGTCCAAACAACTTTCTTTACCAATCCCTTGTTGCCTTAGCCCCACCTGGCTAAGCCTTTAGTCTATGCGACCGCTTTCTATAAAACCGCAGCCTTATATTCCTTCTCATCGGGGTTTTTGACTTTAAAATCCCAATGCGCTCAAATTCCTGTTAGCCCTCCAGGCTAAGCTCTTGGTCCACGTGACCTCTCCTTATATGACCATAGTCATATTCCTCATCGGGGTTTTGGGATTTCTAATGCCAAAACGCAATCGTCCTCAGGACTCGTGATTCCCTGAATCCCAACGTGGTCTTTACGTGTTAGCTCCCCTAGCTAGGCTCCTGGCCCTATGACCGTTGTCCCCGTGACCGCAGTCTTATCCCTCGTCGGGGCTATGTGATTTCAAATGCTAAAAACACTTGCCCATGGGATTCCCGATTCCTCGAATCTCGACTCTCCAGTTTGTTGACAGGTGGCCCCACGGTGGCACCTTCCTCCTTATCAGGGTTTCGGGCTTCGTGATTCCAAAATGCACAAACACCTTGTCACCAGGATCCTCGATATCCCGATGAATCAACCACCGATAGATGACTTCCTTGTCGGGACTTCTCCCAATGGCTCCGATTAATTCCACGCATCCTCCCCTAATGGATGGTCCTGGTTAAATCTTGGGGTTTCACGATTTCTGATGTCTTAGATGCCTCGTCCCTAGGACTCGCAAAATGCCGAACTCCTACTCCCTTCAGATCTCTGACACACATCCCAAATGAATGGACGGTTCAGATTTGTCCTCGTTGTTTTGAGGCTTTACAAGACTATGAACACTCACTTACCTGAACCCCGATGACCACATCCCTGATCTAGACGACCACGTGACACGTGTCCTCCCTGAGATCCTCCGGCTGTGATCCTTCCACCATTTCAGGGTTCACCTAGTCACGGATTCTTGTCTTCTGAACCTCTAGAATGTCGATGGACTCTCGATCCCTGCCACCTGTCCCAATAGATGGACAACTCTGAACTCATCGAGGTTTCGAGACTTCTGATGTCCCGACTCTCACAACCACAGGAACTCTGATTTCCCGACTCCTGACGCCTCGATATCCGCCACGTGTCTCCACAAATGGATGGTCTCGATCTTCCCAGGATTTTCTCTATGGAAGTTCTCGATCTTCTGCTCTCATGAATCCTGATTTCCTGAACCCTGACGGCTCGATATTCCGACGCCTCTTGGTGTTTTTACTCTGCTCACGAGGGTTTAAACTCTGTGCAACTCCTGTCAGACCAGACAGCTGATGGGTAATTGATCCATGATCCAACGGCTCACGACCCCTGGAGCTTGAACTCCGAACGTGGCCGTAAACTCCTTTCTTCTTTGGCAGATCCAACGGCTGACGGGATTTTGCCAATCTTCTCCACAAGATCCTAACCGTCTATCTTCCTCTTGGATGTCTTCTATGGGTGAACCTAGTATTCCTCTATGAAAACTAGTCCTCTTGCACGTAACTTTGTAGCACCTGTTCAAACACTCTACGGCACAGACTCCATGTGCTTCCCTTCGATGAGCTTGAAAGCCTTGTCCTTCCTGAGCTTCACACAATTCTGATTCTCCACGAAGACTCTTTCACGCACTCCTTGCGGAAATCCTCGAACACTTTCAAGTGTTGAGTTCTTTCGACTCTGCGCACACCTGCAGTAGCAATAATGCAACGCTTTGCTCAGATTCACAACTGAGACTTTTCTTAGCCTGCGCACTCCTTGCATGGCTCCTATAACCCAATTTCACTTCTGGGTGAATGAGAACAAGAGTTAAACTATCTAAGCATTATGTCAACGCACTCCTTGCAGACGACTTCAACTACACTCCTTGTAGGAATCCTTGCTCAGATAGAGAAACAATTGAAACTCATTTCTTCTACTTCCTTTCAGACTTCAATCTCAACACATGAAATCATATACACAACATAACAACAAATGCATAACAGGAAGTAAATACTCATGAGCATATCAATTAACACACATGCACAAATAATAAACACAATGCCATGAACTTGAAATCAATTTCTTCTATTAATCCAAATAACTATACATGGGTGTTTCTACACAGTTCTCTGCTTCTCTTCTCAATGCTCAGAATTCTTCTAACTATGTTACAATGCACAATGAGGGTGTCTATATCCCGTTTCCCTCTTTTCTTCTAAAACTGTCTAATCTAGAATTAAAAATCATATCTACCTACATTAACTACTATAAATGCCTCCATCTACTTCAGACGAGAGCAGGGCGCTCAAGGTCTGATTACATTATACCAAGGCACCTTCATTAAATGATCTCATTTATATTTGGCGCATCAACTTCAAGGGAAATTTCAAAAATTTGTGTTGGATGCCTTCCAGCTGTCTTTCATTTCCGCACTGGCTCGCTTGACGTGAGGGATGCTCCTGCATCACATTTTTATATTTTTTGGTAGCAAACCTACATTAGATTAGTTGTAGGGATTTGGAATAGGTGTGAAAGATAACTTTCCAAAGATGCAAACAAACATAGAATCTTGAGTTAGGGAGCGGTTAAATCCACTTATTACATTTTGTCCTGGGAAGCCCTTCTAACACAAGGGTCAATCACGAGGTCGCATTGAGACTGGCAGAGTTACTCACCCTGCTTTGTTGGTCTTGGTGTAGAGGTTTCACGTATTATGGGGGTCGCTTGAGAGGTATACCCACAATGATGAGTGGAAGCCTTTCAAGTTGATTTCAGGCTAGATACTAATGCAGGAGCATCTCTCGAGACAAGCGAGCCAACGCAGAAGAAAAAGGATAGTTGGGCACATGCCAACACAATTTTTAAATTTTCCCTTGAAGTTGATGCGCCAAACATAAATGAGACCATTTAATTAAGGTGCCTTGGTATAATGTAATAAGACCTTGAGCGTCCCGCTCTCGTCTAAAGTAGACAGAGGCATTTATAGTATTTAATGTAAGTAGGTAGAATTGAATATTAGATTAGACAGCTCTAGAGGAAAGAGGGAGAATGGATATAGACACCCTCATTAGGCATTGTAACATAATTCAAGCATATTGAAGCAGGAAGAGTATAGGAGAGAAGCAGAGAATTGTGTAGAAGAACACCCATGTACAGATCTTGAATTAATAGAAGAGTTTAATTCAAATTCATGGTGTTGTGCTTGTTCTCTGTGTATGTGTGTTGAATGACATGTTCATGAGTATTTACTTCCTATTATGCATATGCTATTATGTTGTGTATATGAATTTATGTGTTGGGATTGAAGTCTGAGGGGAAGTGGAATGAGTTTCAATTGTTTCTCTATCTGAGCGAGGATTCCTGCAAGGAGTGCAGTTGAAGTCGTCCGCAAGAAGTGCATTGACAGAAGGCCCAGATAGTTTGACTCGTGTCCTTAGAAGTGGGATCGAGAAATACGAGCCGTGCAAGGAGTGTGTAGGCTAAGGAGAGTCTCAGTCGTGAATCTGAGTGAAGTATTGAAGGACTACTGCTGCAGGTGTGCACAGAGTCAAAATAACTCAACAATTAGAAGTGTTTGAGAACTGCCGCAAGGAGTGCATGCAAAGAACCTCTTTGAGGTTGAAAGTGTGAGAAAGCTCAGTAGGGACAAGGCTTTCAAATCCATCGAGAAGAAGCACAAAGAGTCTGTGCATAAAGTGATTGATTAGGCATTACGACGTTACGTGCAGAAGGACCAGTGTTCATAGAGAAATACTAGGTTCACTCGTAGACGACATCCAAGAGGGAAGTGGATGGTTAGGATCTTGTAGAGGAGATTGACAAAACCTGCCAGTCGTTGGATCTACCAAAGGAGAAAAGGAGGTTACGATCATGTTGGGAGTTAGCTCCAAGAGCCGGCAGTCATTGGATCATGGATCAGTTACCTGTCAGCCGTTGGATCTGACAGAAGTTGCACGAGGGTTACCATCGGGATTCGAAGGATCAGAAATCCCGTGGTCAAATTTTTTTCGACATTTGAAACCCCAAAGCCCGAGAAGATCAGAGTCATCCGACAGTTGGACATGTGGCAGAGATCAAGGCGTCAGGAGTATCAATTAATCGGAGTTCCTGAGGACAAGAAAAGTGAGACATTACAAGTCCTGAAATCCCAGAGAAATGGGAACCGTTCTTTGAGAGGACACGTGGAAGAGATCGGCGTCATCGGGGAAAGTCCTGACAAGGAGTCATCCATCGGTGTTTGGGGCCATCGGGATATCGAGGATCCTGGTGACAAAGTGTTTATGCACTTTGGTTTCGCGAACCGCGAAATCCCGATGAGGAGGAAGGTACAATTGTGCAGCCAACTGTCAGCATGTCAGGAAAAAGGAATGCACTGTAGTGGAAGCCAGTTGTTAGCCTGATGGAGAATCGGTGTTTGAGGGATTGGGAACCCCATGGGTAAGTGTTTTGCAACATTGGAAATCCCATAGCCCCGACGGGGTTAAGTCCGTGGTCACGGGTTAACGGTCATATGGGCCAAGCCCTATAGCCAGGAGGGCTATCGTGAAAAAGGCACATCGGGATTCAGGGAATCGCAAGTCCTAGGGACAATTGTATATTTGACATCGGAAAGTCTGAAACCCCGATGAGGGATATGAATGCAGTCATATAAGGAGAGGTCACGTGGACCCAGGAGCTTAGCCTAGGTGGCTAATGGGAAATTGAGGAGAATCAGGATTTGAAATCCAAAACCCCGACGGAACGGATATAAGGCTCAGGTCTTATAGAGAGCAGTCACATGGAATGAAGGCTTAGTCAAGTGGGGCTAAGGAAATAAAGGAGCGCATCGAAGATCGGGGATCGATGATCCAAGTTTCCAAAACATCACTGGTGTCAAGACCCCGATAATAGAAACCCCGATCACAAAGAAAAGAGGCCAGTGTTGATTTTCCCAATAGAGAAAAGGGAGATCGCGAGAAGAGTTTCCTGTGGGAGAAAAATTTCTCGATAGGGAATCATAAGAACTTCAAGTTCTTCGGGTCGAGGAGGGAGAAAGATCCTGTGAGCGGACATGCCCTGGGTGGCGCGCCTGCGTCAAGTGGTATCAGAGCTTAGAAAAGATTATTTTCTTTATGTAGCAAAGAAAAAGGAGAATTCACCATGTCTCCAAGGAGAAGGGGTAGACAATCACCCGATCCAGAGGAGGAAAGGGAAATGTCCAGGGAAAGAGGTAGGCAAGTGCAGAATCCAGACATGGAGAGAGAAATGAGAAATCTTCGTGCCAGAATGGAGGACATGGAGATAAGAGAAAGACGCAAAGCTGATGTAGGAGATATCAGTGAATCCAAAAATGAAGATGATGCTGGACATGGAGGAGAAGAAATCCCAGTGGAAGATGCAGTGAGTGAACGCTTACTTATAGTTGTTGTAAGAATGAGTACAAAGGTGAAAATGGACGTTCCAGTTTACAAGGGAAATCTAGATATAGAAGAGCTGCTAGATTGGATTAGAGCTCTAGACACTTACTTTGACTATGAAGATATCGAAGAGGATAAGAAGGTCAGGCATGCCATCATGAGATTAAAAGGACATGCAGCCTTGTGGTGGGATGAACTGCAAGTTGACAGGCGTTGCCAAGGCAAGCAAAAAATTAAGAGCTGGGATAGGATGATTACAAAGATGAAGGCAAAATTCATCCCCAGGGACTATCAAATTTCTTTGTTCAGGAGGATGCAGAACCTAAGACAGAAGCTGATGACAGTGAAGGAATATACTGAGGAATTTTACAGATTGAATATCAGGGTAGGTCATCATGAAAGCAATGACGAAAAAGTGGCCAGGTATATGAATGGCCTGAGATATGAGATTCAGGATGAAATAAGTATAGCAACCATCCGAATGGTGGAGGATGCTTACCAAATGGATCTGAAAGCTGAGGGGAAGTTGAGCCGTAAGCAAGGTCAAAGAGGCCGAGGTAGAAGTCATCCCAGAGGAAAATTAGTTACCCGAGATAAATACTAGAAGCCCAAGGAGGAATGGAAGAAACCTCAGGGTAAAGTTGAGAGAGGTGGAAGTTCACAGCGAGGATGATATGTTGAACAAAGAGAACAACATACTGAGAAGAGAGGAGGATATGCTGATAATGATAGGTTTCCTCATACCAGAGGTAGAGGAAGAGGAAGAGGTAGAGTAATCACATGCTTCGCATGCAGAAATAATGGGCACAGGTCGTTCGAGTGTCCAGAGAAAAAGAAATACACTGGAGACACTCACATCGTTGAGGCACAGAGGTGAGATATTGAGGCAGAATATGCTGAGGGCGGAAGATCGTTGGTGATGTGGAAGGTTCTTTTGACGCAAGAGAAGGAGATGGAGAATTCAGCATAGAGGAACAGTCTTTTTAGGACTGCTTGCAAGACCAAGGATAGGGTGTGCAAGGTCATTGTGGATAGTGGAAGCACAGATAATCTCGTTTCAACCAATATGGTAGAAAAGCTGGAGCTGGAGATGACTGATCACCCGAGTCCATACAAAGTTTCGTGGCTACAAAAGGGACATCAGGTAAATGTCACTAAACAGTGTTTAGTTGAATTCAAAATAGGAGGATATAATAATAAAATACTCTGTGATGTTATTCCTATGGATGTTTGTTATCTATTGCTGGGTAGACCATGGCAATATGATAGAAATGTGATTCATGATGGGAGGATGAACACATATACCCTGAAGAAGAATGGGAGAACCCATATGTTGCATCCAATTGAGGATAAAGAAGTGAAATTGGAGGTAAGAAACACAGTACTTCTCATGAGTGGGAAGGAACTTCTTACCGAAGTTAAGAAGAAGGAGGATCCACAATTCTTTGTGGTCAGAAAACCGAGAATTGTTCTGACTAGCACAAGAGTGGATGATTTTCCAGAAGGAGTTCAGGAACTGCTGGAAGAGTTCGCTGACATAGTAGTGAATGAACTACCACGTTCGTTGCCACCAATGAGAAGTGTGAGTCATCATATTGATCTCATACGAGGAGCTAGTTTACCAAACAAAGCCGCGTACAGATTGACGCCGCAGGAGAATGAAGAAGTTAAAAGACAGTTCCAGGAGTTATTGGACAAAGGTTTGGTCAGGGAAAGCTTGAGTCCGTGTGTTTTTCCGATAGTACTCAGTCCGAAGAAAGACGGAGGCTGGAGGATGTGCACTGATTCAAGAGCCATTAACAAGATAACCATCAGGTATAGATTTCCATTGCCGAGGATGGATGATTTGATGGATTGCTTAAGTGGAGCAAATTTTTTTTCAAAAAATGATTTGAAGAGTGGATATCATCAGATTCGTATGAGAGAAGGTGATGAATGGAAAACAACATTCAAGACAAACAAAGGCTTGTATGAATGGCTTTTTATGCCATTTGGCTTGACGAATGCACCAAGTACCTTTATGAGGTTGATGAATGAAGTCCTGAAGGATTTCATTGGCAGATTTGTCATTGTGTATCTGGATGACATATTGGTTTTCAGTAAGACAAAGGCTGAACATCTGAAGCATTTGGCTATTGTGATGAAGAGACTACAGCAGGAGAAGCTGCTGATAAACACAAAGAAGTCCTCATTCATGAAGATAAAACTTATTTACTTGGGATTTTTTATATCTGCAAATGAGTTGAGGATGGATCCAGATAAGGTGAAGGTAATCAAGAATTGGCCATCACCAAGGAACATATTTGAGGTAAGAAGTTTTCACGGATTGGCTAATTTCTACCGAAAATTCATTGGGAATTTCAATGGAATTAGTGCAACGATGATGGATACAGTGAAGAAAATACATAAATCTTTTCACTGGACAGATTAGGCTGAGAAGAGTTTCAATTTGTTGAAAAGGAAGATTACGGAACAACCAATTCTAGTGTTGCTGGATTTTCAAAAGACATTTCAGGTAAAATGTGATGCAAGTGGGTTTGCCATAGGAGAGATCTTGAGTCAGGAGGATAGACCAATTGCATACTTCAACGAGAAATTGAATGAGGCAAAGGAAAATTACTCCACGTATGATAAGGAATTCTATGCCATCATACAGGCATTGAAAAAATGGAGGCACTATTTGATTCCAAAGGAATTTGTTTTATATAGTGATAACCATGCATTACAATTTGTGACTCAATAGGAAAAGTTGAATCAAAGGCATGTTAAATGGGTTGAATACATGCAAAATTTCACTTTTGTGATAAAACATATTTCTGGTACTGCTAACAAAGTGGTTGATGCTTTGAGCAGGAAATGTTTGTTGTTGCAGGAGTTCAATGTCAGGACGTTAGGCTTTGATGATCTCAGGGACATGTATGCAGATGACCCAGACTTTAAGGAAGAGTATGAAGTAGCTGAGAATTCAATTCTCAGAGATAGAAGCCAGTGGATAGAGTACGTGATCCAGGAAGGGTTGTTGTTTAAGGGAAATCAGTTGTGTATTCCAAATTCCTCCATGAGGGAGAATCTGCTGAAGGAAAAACACAGTGGAGGATTGGTCGGAAACTTCGGTCATGATAAGACATTTCCGAAGCTGAGAAAGTCATACTTTTGGCTGAGAATGCAAGAAGATGTCAAGAAGTTTGTAGACCGATGCAGAATTTGCCAGCATTCAAAGGGAAGGAAGCAGAATGCGGGTTTTTATCAACCATTGCCCATACCTGAGAAGCCATGGGATGAAATTAGCATGGATTTCATATTGGGATTGCCAAGGACACAAAGAGGATTTGATTCGATCTTTGTGGTAGTGGATAGGTTTTCCAAGATGGCACATTTTATCCCATGTCAGAAAACCAGTGACGCGATGCACATTGCGAATTTGTTTTTCAAGGAGGTCATTCGACTTCATGCATTGCCGAAAAGCATAGTTTCGGACAGAGACACAAAATTCATAGGGAATTTCTGGAGGACATTATGGAAGAATCTAGGAACCAACTTGATGTTTAGTTCAACTTATCATCCTCAGATGGATGGAAAAACGGAAGTGGTGAACAGAAGTCTGGGAGACTTGTTGAGAAGCTTGGTGACAGAGCACCATAGCCAGTGGGATAGCATATTTCTACAAGCAGAGTTCGCATACAATGATTCAGTGAACAGGAGCACAGGATGAAGTCCATTTCAGATTGTATATGGAATGCAGCCGAAAGGAGTTTCTGAATTGAGGGATTCAGAACAGACTGCGACTAGCAGCACTAGTGCAGAAGAATTCGCTGAAGCGATGAAGGACCTTCACAGCCAGGTGAAGAAGCGACTGCTAAAATTAAGCCAAGAATATAAGCGCAGAGTCGATCAGCATAGGAGACAACTTCAGTTTGAGGTTGGTGATTTGGTTTTGGCACATCTGAGGAAGGAAAGGTTCCCGAGAGAGACATATAATAAATTGAAGATGAAGAAAATCGGACCATGCAAGGTCTTGAAGAAAATGGGACATAATGCTTACGAGATTGAATTATTGGATGGGATCGGAATATCTCTGATATTCAATGTCTCGGATTTATACCCATATAGAGTTGGGGAAATAGAGACTGCAAGTGATGAACAGCCAGAGGTTCAGTGGCAGAAGCAGATGTCAGCTGCAGAAAAGCCACAGATGGAGCAGATACTGGATAAACGAGTGGGTAAGAGAACCAGAAGGAAAGAGTATTTTGAATATTTGGTCAAGTGGAAGGGCCATCCAGTGGAAGATGCCAGTTGGGAGACTGAAGTAAGGATACAGAAGCATGTACATACCATGCAGAAGCTCATGGACAGGAGCCCATGCAAATTTTCAAGTGAGGGAGTATGATGCAGGAGCATCTCCCGAGACAAGCGAGCCAGCGCAGAAGACAAAGGATAGTTGGGCACACGCCAACACAATTTTTAAATTTTCCCTTGAAGTTGATGCGCCAAACATAAATGAGACCATTTAATTAAGGCACCTTGGTATAATGTAATCAGACCTTGAGCACCCTGCTCTCTTCTGAAGTAGGCAGAGGGATTTATAGTAGTAAATGTAAGTAGGTAGAATTGAATATTAGATTAGACAGTTCTAGAAGAAAGAGGGAGAATGGATATAGACACCCTCATTAGGCATTGTAACATAATTCAGGCATATTGAAGCAGGAACAGTATAGGAGAGAAGCAGAGAACTGTGTAGAAGAACACCCATGTACAGATCTTGAATTAATAGAAGAGTTTAATTCAAATTCATGGTGTTGTGCTTGTTCTCTGTGTATGTGTGTTGAATGACATGTTCATGAGTATTTACTTCCTGTTATGCATATGCTATTCTGTTGTGTATATGAATTTATGTGTTGGGATTGAAGTCTGAGGGGAAGTGGAATGAGTTTCAATTGTTTCTCGATCTGAGCGAGGATTCTTGCAAGGAGTGCATTGACAGAAGGCCCAGATAGTTTGACTCTTGTCCTCATAAGTGGGATCGAGAAATACGATCCGTGCAAGGAGTGTGCAGAGTCAAAAGAACTCAACACTTGGAAGTGTTTGAGAACTGCCGCAAGGAGTGTGTGCAAAGAACCTCTTTGAGGTTGAAAGTGTGAGAAATCTCAGTAGGGATAAGGCTTTCAAATCTGTCGAGAAGAAGCAAAGAGAGTCTATGCATAAAGTGATTGATTAGGCGCTGCGACGTTACGTGTAGAAGGACCAGTGTTCATAGAGAAATACTGGGTTCACTCGTAGAAGATATCCAAGAGGGAAGTGGATGGTTAGTATCTTGCAGAGGAGATTGACAAAACCCATCAGTCGTTGGATCTACCAAAGGAACAAAGGAGGTTACGGTCACGTTGGGAGTTAGCTCCAGGAGCCGTCAGCTATTGGATCGTGGATCAATTACCTGTCAGCCGTTGGATCTGACAGAAGTTGCACGAGGGTTACCATCGAGATTCGAAGGATCGAAAATCCAGTGGTCAAATGTTTTTTGACATTTGAAACCCCGAAGCCCGAGAAGATCGGAGCCATATGATAGTTGGACATGTGGTGGAGATCAAGGCATCAGGAGTATCAAGAAATTGGATTTCCTAAGGACAAGAAAAGTGAGACATTACAAGTCCCAAAATCCCAGAGAAATTGGGACCGTTCTTTGAGAGGATGCGTGGAAGAGATCGGCGTCATCGGGGAAAGTCCTGACAAGGAGTCATCCATCGGTGTTTGGGGCCATCGGAATATCGAGGATCCTGGTGACAAAGTGTTTATGCACTTTGGTTTCACGAACCGTGAAATCCCGACGAGGAGGAAGGTACAATTGTGCAGCCAGCTGTCAGCACGTCAGGAAAAAGGAATGCACCGTAGTGGAAGCCAGTTGTCAGCCTGACGGAGAATCGATGTTCGAGGGATCGGGAACCCCATGGGTAAGTGTTTTGCAACATTGTAAATCCCATAGCCCCGATAGGGTTAAGTCCGTGGTCACGGGTTAACGGTCATATGGGCCAAGGCCTATAGCCAGGAGGGCTATCGTGAAAAAGGCGCGTCAGGATTCAGGGAATCGCAAGTCCTGGGGACAATTGTATATTTAAAATCGGAAAGTCCGAAACCCCGATGAGGGATATGACTGCAGTCATATAAGGAGAGGTCACGTGGACCCAGGAGCTTAGCCTAGGGGGCTAACGGGAAATTGAGGAGCATCGGGATTTGAAGTCCAAAACCCCAACGGAAGGGATATAAGGCTGAGGTCTTATAGAGAGTGGTCGCATGGACTGAAGGCTTAGCCAGGTGGGGCTAAGGCAATAAAGGAGCGCATCGGAGATCGGGGATCGGTGATCCAATTTGCCAAAACATCACTGGTGTCAAGACCCCGATAACGAAAACCCCAATCACAAAGAAAAGAGGTCAGTGTTGATTTTCCCGATAGAGCAAAGGGAGATCTCGAGAAGAGTTTCCTGTGGGAGAAAATTTTCCCGATAGGGAATCAGAAGAACTTCAAGTTCTTGGGGCTGAGGAAGGAGAAAGATCCTGTGAGCGAATGTGCCCTGGGTGGCGTGCCTGCGTTAGATACCCTGCCCTTGCATGTGGATCGGACTGTCGATTGTTTCCCCAGGCATCACTGTAGTGATTGGTAACCTTAGTGGCCTATCTCTTTAGGGTCTTTACACAAGGTGACTGTAAAGGGGCAAGTCTTCACGGTACCTGGAATTGATGTTGGCCAAACTCACTCAGGCTCCTTAGTGGGTATACCCACGATTATGTGTGGGAGCTTGCACCAGGGTGTAAGTCCTTTAAGCAGGTCGTCAACGTAACTTTTCCACCCGCTCTATCTCAGCCCCTTCTTACATTGTTCCCGCGACGTTGGATTTCATCACCAACTAGTGTATTCATTGTGAGAAGGTTTTGTTTGCTTCCTTGCTTTCTAGATTTTTAGCGTGTGCTGTTTGTTTTCCTTAGAGGACTCTAGATTTGATTTATTTAATGGCGTCAGTTCCTAGAATGACCAATGAAGGAACCCTTGCTCCAGGGGAACCTTTTGTTTTTCCTTCTTATGGAAACTGTTAGCGATAATTCTTGTCTTGGGATCGAGAGCCTCCAAGTCTACAGGTTGCATGAAGAATTCCCAAGCATGGCACTTAATGCCCCATTTTAGGCTAAAAATCAAGTGAGCAGGCGAAATTATGTTGTCAATGACCCAGATTCATCCATAGGAGCAGATCGACGGTCGGAAGGAAATCGCGGTTAGCGAAGTTGCGCCGGGATTAGCGCGATGGGTAGTGTCTATATACATTCATGAAGGATCTCGGTCACCCATCCAAAAGGACACGTGGTGCATGATCATGTCATGTCGGCATTCGGGGATTCGAGGGGTAAGTGTTCCTCACCATTTTACATCTCGAAACCCCAAACCCCGAAATGCCGATAAGCGCCCTTCAAAGTTGAGCCCACGGTCCTAGCGCCAGGTCACGTCAAGCGAGCGGGTGAAGGGGGGATAGCCCCTTTATAATAGCAAATACTATCTAGGCTATCCATATGAAGGACGTGCGGCATGCATCTACATCATGACGACATTCAGGAATTCGAGCGGTAAGCACTCCTCGCCATTTTACATTTCGAAACCCCGAACCCTGATAGCACTGAAAGCACCGAAACTTGGGCCCACAGTATTACCGGGTTAGTTCAGAGCCGTCAAATCAGTGGGGAACATGTGGCAACCATTAGGCCCTCCCGACATTTCTCCCATCGCAACTTTAAAGGAGAAAAATCCTAATCCTTTCTCATCCGCAAACCTCGAAACACCAAAAGCACTTTGACAGAGAGGTCAAAGGCGCCTAATTAAGATTCAAGAGAGGGGGCGATGTGTTCTCCAGGCACTGATTCATGTGATCTAAATCCCGATGCCAGCTTGAGGATAAACGAAGAAGAGATAATGTGGTTGAAGCCTAGCTTCACTCATTAATTACAGGGTATGGACATCCCAACTGAAGGTCCACCCGAGATGGTCCTCCGTACTGATTCTTTCCATGGAAGTCGCGTCGAGTCTCCAACTCGTCAGGGAAGCCTGCACACGCCAATTCAACATTTAAGGGCTCGGCTACCCCCCTGGCGCGAGCCATAAATAATTAAGGTAGTGTATGATAGTAGAAGGCAGGACAGATGTGATTGAGGAGATGCCTCTGTTGGGCGAAATCGGGAAGATCATATGTCGGCATTTTGGCCATTTTTGGTATCTATCGATGGTAGAGCGAAGCTCCCGACTGTAAAAGTTTTAGCAGATTCTAGTTCTCTTGTTATGCATCTATATATGAGATTTCTTATTTTATAACAGACAGTCTTCTTACTCCATCTAATTTTTCATCTCATGCTAAGAGATTTCGTGATCCACTGATTCGCACGAATTATGGCAACTCTGTTGTGATAAAAGATTTATTATGGCATTATTGTTTTCTCTGGTTTTCAGCGTTTGAACATAGGAAGATCCTATGTTTAGATGTCTTCTTCCACAGCCTGTTAGGAACCTGATGTTTATGACAGACCTTTGCATCTTTCTGATACAAGTCTTCCCCCTACTCACCCTTACTACGACTCACTGTCTGAAGTTATCTAAGACCTCACTTGCCCATGCATGTCTGGCCTAGTTTCCAAGTTAGAACCACATCATTTGAGTTAACCTCCATCTGATCACCCCATTAAACAAATCGTGACGTAAGCTGATGGGTGTCGGTCTTTGCTCCTACTGCAATCCAGGAGTGACTTCCGTCACTAACATTTCTGGTGCTGGTGCCAGGGACGAAGTTGAAGATTTTCCCTGGGTAGAACGACATTGAGCCTCTGATTCTGAAGGTGCATCAGACATAAGAGCCCTTAAATATTGCTACTATGCACCTGGCGACTCCACTGTGGCGACTCCAGGGTTTCCACATCACTGTTTCAGTTGTGGCTACTGTTAGCACACCTGAAAGCTGACCCTAAGGAGCTTTCTCGAGAAGGTTTTAGCAGCTACTGTCTCAGCCTGAGAAGCTTCCTGGGGTAACAACAATGTTAGGATCTAGCCTTTGATGGTGAACAAGGACTAGACACATTCGAAGCTGCGCATCTTTCATCTGGCGGCTCCATGATTCAAGGATCGATTGGCAACTCCACTGGTTCGGATGGAGAAGATCTTGGCTCGCAGGTTTGCTCCTTTTGATTTTTCTGCTATTCTTGGTTTTCCTAATGTTGTCCCCTCTCCGAATGAATGCGGAGATTATTTGCCCAGATTTGGAAAATGTGAAGGGGACAACCCTGCTCAGCACCTCAACGAGTTTCATGAACTCATGCGTCAGTGGGAGATACATCATGAGGATGTATTACTAAATATGTTCATGTTCTCGTTAGAAGGGGATGCGCGTAAATGGTATCATTCTTTACCCCCTGCTAGCATTTCTTCACTCGGTGAATTCCATGCATCCTTCACTGCCTATTGTCAGGAGCTTTATCCCTCTGAGTTGATTTTTCATAGCTGTTGTGAGGGATACTGCAACAAATGTATACAAGATAGAGCTATCTCTTATGTAGGCTATGAGGATGAAATGGATCAGAAATTAGTCATTTCTCCTCCCCATTCGTCTATGTTATAACCCTAAATTGCACCACACATGCTTACCTAGCATCAGGCCAACTCATATCTCTTCCTTGCCAAAGCCATGCTGAATAAACTCTTGAAAATCCTCTTAAATCAAGTAGCACGCGTCCTAACCCTCTACTGCACGCGTTGGAACGCTGGTGGGCCTACTATTGCACGCGTTGGAACATTGGATGGCCTACTATAGCCCGTGTTTACCTAACAAAGCACAAAAATAGGAAAGTTGCCGACGGGACAAAAATATTTGGGTCAGTTAACTGAAACTCCCAGCCATGCATGGCCGAGAGTTCATCCAAAACCCTAGCTCCTTCTAGCCTATAAAAGAAGGGGTAGGGGTACTATTTGGAGGAGGAAAATCATAGCGAAGAAACTCTGCCCAATTGTCGAATCCATTTGTCCCAACCCTTTAGCATTTCCTCAAGATTAAGGAGAATTAAAGCAAAGCAGTTGGAGGACAAAGAAGAGGAGGAGCCCAGGATCAGGATCGAGGAACGGTGGTCAATATCTATCATTATTGTAAGTTGATTCATCTTGAGATTAATAAAAAAGTACTTTTCTCGTCCCAATGCACGAGTTATATATGTTTTATTTAATTTATGCTTAATCTCTAACCCTCAAGTAGAAAAATAGCATGCATGCGTAGTGTTTTGTCTTGATTGCAGGATTGTCTTTGGAAGGAGCAGTGTAAGCAAGTAGATAAAGTGCAATGGAGGATCTACACCAAACATCAGTAAAAAGGTTAGTAGGTCTTTTCCATGCTTGTGTGTGAAAAAGGGGTTTGAGTTTTGGGGTGATAGGTTAAAAGTGATTTCTTTAGGGTCATGATCTGCATGCAAGTTTAAACCCTAGCTTGTTAGTCCGTAGGGTATTATTTCCCAACAACAGAATTTACAGCCCGCGTTTACCTAACAAAGAACAAAAACAAGAAATTTGCCGATAGGACAAAAAGCTTTGGGTCAGTTAACTGAAACTCCCAGCCATGCATGGCTGAGAGTTCATCCAAAACCCTAGCTCCTTCTAGCCTATAAAAGAAGGGGTAGGGGTACTATTTGGAGGAGGAAAATCATAGCGAAGAAACTCTGCCCAATTTCCGAATCCATTTGTCCCAACCCTTTAGCCTTTCCTCAAGCTTAAGGAGAATTAAAGAAAATCAGTTGGAGGACAAAGAAGAGGAGGAGCCCAGGATCAGGATCGAAGAACGGTGGTTGATCTCTATCATAATTGTAAGTTGATTCATCTTGAGATTAATAAAAGAGTACTTTTCTCATCCCAATGCATGAGTTATATATGTTTTATTTAATTTATGCTTAATCTCTAACCCTCAAGTAGAAAAATAGCATGCATGCATAGTGTTTTGTCTTGATTACAGGATTGTCTTTGGAAGGAGCAATGTAAGCAAGTGGATAAAGCGCAATGGAGGATCTACACCAAACATCAGTAAAAAGGTTAGTAGGTCTTTTCCATGCTTGTGTGTGAAAAAGGGGTTTGAGTTTTGGGGTCATAGGTTAAAAGTGATTTCTTTAGGGTCATGATCTGCATGCAAGTTTAAACCCTAGCTTGTTAGTCCATAGGGTATTATTTCCCAACAACAGAATTGGCGACTCCACTAGGGATAGATACTCTTAGTGTTTCCGGATTTGGTAGAGGTTTTTGGGTAGTTTAAAGGATCATATTCTTTATTTCTTTGTTTTTCTATTTTCTGTTAGGTCAGAGCTAGCAGGGAACCTGGTTCTTTATACCAGTTTTTCCTTGACTATGCTTGACATTTATTATCGGGACACACAGAGGTACACGTGGCCTGCAGAAGGCCTTCACGCGTGTAACCTGCACCCTAACCTTCTACAGCCCACGTTTGAACACCTGTTGTAGTGGTTTTAGTAGCGTGTAGGGCTCAGAGAGCTTAAGAGGCAGTCTCCTCTTCCTTGTCAGAATTTTACATTCTCAGGGGGCTTTCTGGATCCTATCTGGGTCTTGCTGGTTTATAGTCTTGCCTCAGTCTGTTTTGTTGCGTTTGTTATTTTTGCAATTATTTTTCTTTTATGTTGAAGAAGAAGCATCCAAGCCTTTAAGAGACCCTGGTTGTCAATACCAGAGGCCTTTTCTAGGTCTGGGCTGCCTGTGTTTAGTTTTGTCTTAGCATTCATACATACACGTGGCCTATGCAAGAGCAGCCCGCGAGTACCCGTGCCCTATTATAGCTCAGCACGCGTTTGCACGCATGCTGTTTCAATGATAGTCGCGGGCTTGATTGGGTTCTTTTCAATCAGGGTGGGGTAGTTATCCCCTCCTGTGGTGAGAAGTGTTCCTCTCAGGAGTTTGAGTCTAGGGTGGCACAATCAGTAGGTTAGGGCCTCATACCCTTAGCCTGTTCTTTCTTAGTTGATTGTTGATAGAAAAGATAAAAAAGAAAAAGATTTTTGTTTTATGGTTTTTACACAAGCATAAGAGTCGGTGCTTTCTTGATTGCCATTGTGCGTCTTTGCTCTGGTTCTTTGCGATCTGTGCTTTAATCCAGAATTTTATTTTGTTTTCTTGGTTTTGTGCTTGCCGACATTTCCCCTTTGTTGCTTCATTTAGCACTGAAAAAAAAAAAAAAAAAAAAATTCTCTTTTTCATTTGCTTCTTTGTTTGAAGATTGTGTTGCTGCATCAATAGCTAGGAAGAAGTCTTTTTCATAAGTTTGGCAGTGCATTTAGAGCATAAGTATCTCATAGATTGAGTGAAATTCCTTTATGTTTGCTGCACAAAATCTTAGAAAATTTGAAAAGAAAAGAAGTCTTTCTTGTTGAAAAGTTGTTTGTTTTTGCAATTTTTGTAAAAGTTTTTGTTTCCAAGCATTTCTTGTTCATTTTGCTTTGAGTCTTCACACACCATCAGTTTCACCTTCATACCTTGTGACGTAAAAAATCCCATTAAAAGCAATGCTAATTTAAAATCTATTAGACTCTTTTGTTTGTAGGGTTCATACACTAGCTCAGGACTAGGGCCTTGGAATAGGTTGGAGAGTAAATTCTCCAAGGCCACTCAAACCAAACATTGGAGTCTGTCAATAGGGAGTGTAGAAGTCCAGTTGCGTGAAAGTTATCTGGGACCCCCCTCTAACACAGGGGCTAAACATGAGGTCGTGTAAGGAAAGGTAGCGGAGATAACCCCTCCAAAGCTGGATCGAGCGTAGTGGAGAACACATATCGAGGATTTGTTAAGGGATTTCGTCGTTTGCATTTGCCACGGGACTTTGTGGGTCTCGAATCTGTTCGAGGTCCTCAGTTGTCTTCCAGACCATTTTCTCTCGATACCCTTGACAGGTTTTAGGCTTGATACCCTACTCATTGTGGTCTACCCGACTATCGACTGTACCCGCCTGGTGACTGTTCGCGTGCTGGCAAACTAGTTGCCAATATTTTCTAGGGACATACACAGGTGACTGCGGGGGTATACCGCGGTACCTAGGACAGAAATCGGGCCACGCTTTATAGAGTATACCCGGAGGGTTCTTTCGTATTCGAGTTTCACTTGCACTGGTAAGTTGCTCTAATGTTGGTTGTTGTAACTATTCTTCCAACTAGTTTAGTGTTTGCTTGATTTATCTTTTAGAGGCTTCTTTTTAGTGTGTGTTATTGCTTGCACGTGTAGAATACCTTAGCGTGTCATGGATCTTCTCACACAGTGGAGGATTCAGAGCTCCGTCGGTCACGAAGGCTTCTGGGCCTACCGCCGGTTATACTGGAGCCACCCCCGCCACCATTGAGGCAAAGGCTAGACCAACAAGGGTCTTTCGAAGCAACCAGGCTACAAACCATTGATCCCGAACAACTCCCGGAGGAATCAACCGCCAATATTGGTTCGGTTGAAACCCCAACCACTGATACTTGGTCGTAAGTTATTATGCCAATTCAATTTTACGAACACATGTCAGTGCCTCACACAGCTATGGCAACAAACGCTGTTACTTCCTCTGGGAATTCTTCCATTCCCGTCACCATTGCTACCACAGGAGAATCATCTCCTAACTTTCCATCGTCGATCTGGGCCACCATGGTCTCGACTGCAACTATGTCGCACAGTGGACCGTCCCCATCTATCGTGGCGGCCACACCTCCTTTTACACCTAGTGCGACAGGCCCTCCGTTTTCGTACGGTATGCCTAGTTCGGGTACAAGTCCTGCACTCACTTACTCCACTTTACAGACTTTGGGTTTGGGGGCAGGGAGCTCTAATGCTCCTCTACAAGGTCAACTTGGGGGCATTCCTGTCCCTTTTAATGCTTTTCCTTATGCTGGAGGTCATATATGTCCTTCATCCCCTTCGCTTGGTGGTTTGCATCAGCAATCCGTCGGGCAGCCTACATACACAAGTTCATTTGGAGCCGGGAGTCAAGGAACACCTGCGCAAACTCTGTCGGTAGGTTCGTCACCGTTTGTTTGGAACGGGACGTTTGGTAACAACACTTTCGCATCCACTGCTTTCCCATCTGGGGGGACACCCATTTTTGGACAGTCTACTCTGACACAGGGTACTATTTCTGCATCGGGGGCACATATACCAGGACCTTGGAACTCAGGACAAGGATCCATTCCTTCCTCTAGAATGTCGTTCTGGGGTAATTCTTTCCACAGTCAATGGAACCCTGGATAGACTTCTATGCCTCTCCCATCAGGACCGACATGGGATAATCCTTCCCAAAGTCCGTCAAACATGATGAATTCCCAACATCCTATGTCCTTCATGGGGAATCAGCCAATGATGTCTCTACAGATGAAAAATCCTTACGTTGTTCAGGGCCATGGTTTCTACCAAAATCCGGGCCAGCAGGCAAACTTTTCCTGGCAACTTGGTGCCAGTCAAACTCCAGGACCCTTTTTTCCAGGCTATCATTAGCAACCCAAACTACCATTCCTGGCAACGTTACACTTGCCATATTTGACATGGTTGTTAAATGATCCTATTTGTCACGATCTGCGTTGGCCTCCTATGCTGAAGAAGTTTCCCTCGGACATTCCAAAGTTCGAGGCCAAGCCTAACGAAGATCCAGGTGATCACGTGACTACTTTCCATCTTTGGTGTTCATCTAACTCATTGAAAGATGACTCCATCCAGTTGCGATTGTTTCAACGCACTCTTATTGGGAGTGCCGCGAAATGGTACATAGAGCTTGATCGTTCACGATATTCTTCTTTTGGCGAACTGGCAGTGGCCTTCCTTAACCATTTCCAGTTACCTATGAGATACGACGCCAGCACAGAGTTGCTAGCCAATTTTGAACAGACGACAGCAGACCATATCTCTGATCATATCCGAGAATGGAGACGCCGAAAGATTCTAATCAAAGTACCAGTTCCACCATCATTCCTGCTAGAGTGGTTCCTTAAGTCTTTAGTCCCACAATTATCGAAAGACGTCGCAACTTCTGGGGTTTTCTCCGAAGAATATGCCATCATGAGGGCTCAATAGCTTGAGTTTATCTATTCTCAATCTGGTTTATTATACAACATCCTGCAGGATGTGCCACGATCAATACTGGATAAAACTAGACAGAGAGTCGGACCACATGCCAATGGTATTGTTGGTTCCGCACAAACCAAGCCCACTGAGCAATTGATAAAACAATTGCAACAGTTATCTATCCAACACTCAGCGGCCAACCAGACTACTGCTTTGGCTACTCCTCCTACCCAAACATCGGAATTACACTCCATGCAGACGACTAACCCAAAGGCCAACCAGCAGCCTGAAGGAAAGAAAAAAAAATGAAAGAAGGGTAAGGGGGAGAAAAAACCCACTGATAATGCTGGCGAGGGCACAACGGAAAAGAGGAAGGTGAGGTATCCATGCAACTTGTGTGCGGAAGACCACCTAACCCATCTATGTCATCGACTTGCAGAGGCCCAAAAGTTTTTCATGCAGCAACAACAGGCTGTGTTGACTAATCCCTTTCAGCATGGGCAAAATTTAACTCAAGCCTCTGCAAGTGCCGAAGGGGGCAGTCCAGAAAACTGCCCTCCTCCTAACAATTCTTCATCCGCGAACATATACATGGTGAGGGGTGATGCTTTAATAACGACTAGAGCACATGACTATAGTAAACCAAGCGCCTCTAAGAAGGGCAAAGAATTTGAGATCCCATCTCTTCCTCTACAGATCGAGAAGACGTTGGGTGAAACAATGACACACATTCCAAAGGGTGCAATTAAGAAAGCTTCTCACAATCCAAATGCAAGGGCCACCCAGAATTACTCTGTGGTGAAAGATTTATCCCAAACCCCTTGTGCTATGTCCGCTGTGGAGGTCCTCCAAAGTTGCCCTGCTCAGAGGAAAGCCTTGTTGACTGCTTTAAGATCTACTGAGACTTGTAACCCGAGTACCATCATGTTAGATACAACTGACTTGAAAACTCGTCTCCCTTACCATGTCGCGTTTCAGATAGTAGTGGCTCATCCCACGAAAACTTTTACACGGAATATTTTCTACACGGTGGTCGACGAGGGCGCTTTGACTTGCGTTATGTCGTTAGCATGCTAGAAATCCATTGGTCAGCCCGAGTTGTCTCGATCACCTACTCTCCTCAATGCGTTCGATGGTCATTCTTTCCGACCACATGGCATCATTCCTTCTTTCCCTGTGCAGTTAGGAGGAAAGACCATGTGCATTGAAGTAGAGGTAGTCGATGCCCCCCTCGACTATAATCTCTTGTTAGGTCGTAGTTGGACTTATGCGATGCAAGCGATGGTTGCTATAGTTTTCTGAGTCTTGTTGTTTCCACATGAGGGTCGGATAGTGACCATCGATCAATTGTACTTCTCTAGACCTGACCCAACTTTGGGGGCATCCATGGTTCCCATGATTGATAATCCTCAAGCTGGTATCGTCAATGTAGGAGTTGGCTTGTGCCCATCTTTGATGGGTACTTTCAATTACCCACCTCCTCATGGCGATGTCAAGTTTATATCGACTCACCACAAGGCTGAAATTTTTCATGTCTCGTCGTTCCGGACGACTTACTTTCAGGATCTGTGGATTCTTCCTTCCCCATCAACAATGATGGATGTGACAGGGCACTCTGGCATGTCCATGCCCTTGTCGACTACTGAAGTAGCATACTCTTTAGTCCAGCAAGCTTCAGCTACTCCTGATCCAACTCTCGCACAAGAGTTGGCTCCACCTCTAGAGCCTGTCTGGGCTAAGGGTTCTCTTGCCAACATCGATTCGTTAGATTTAGTCCTGCCTTCGAACGAAGCAGTAATCGAAGAAATGACTAGTCCGGAAAAACCTTGGGAATATCTTCATCACAGATCATATTTCCTCCCAGAGTTAAGCCGAATCGAGGCAGGAGAATTCACTATCACCATGACGGGAGATCAGTCGTGTCCTATTAACCTCTTAGCTACACAGGAAATTTATGCTGAGGGAAATATGGTGACTATCACTGAAACCAAACCTATCAATATCTCCAGAACCCCTGGCGTCATAGAAAATGTTTTCGTTGGAGCATATAGCTCCCCCGAGGAGATGCCAGGCATCGACTCACAAAGTGTCGATCTTGAGCTACCTTTGTTTTTTTTCAAGATCACTTTGAGATCCGAAAGCAACATCCGGCGAGACTGCATTTATGCTTTTTGATCTTGTCCGGATTAACTAAGAAAAGTAACCATCATGGAGTCTTCTTTAAGCCCTTTTCAGACTCCTTAAAGATGAAAAGATTGCCGAGTGACCTTGTTTCTTCACACTCGTTAAATTGGTCCAGAAGAAAATTCCTTAAACGGGTCTCCTTTTAAGCCCTTTCCATACCCTTTAAATATGAAAAGATTGTCGAGCGATCTTGTGACCTTTCACGCTCGTTAAACTGAAATTTGAAGTCACGTCTGTCCGGCGGTAGTTTACCCCTTTTTTGGTCCGGACGGTCAATTGTACAAACAAAGGAATACTCTATTGAATTTCCATTCTTTAGAAGAGTATCCTCAGGTATAATTTTATTCCTTTTTCGGGCTTGAGGGACTAAATTTACGAAAAATAAACCCCCACAGAGTCCATAGTTAAGCTCTTTTCAGAATCCCTAAAATTGAAAAGATTGTCGAGTGACCTTATTCTTTCACACTCGTTAAAATGGTCCAGAAGAACATTCCTGATGGAGTCCATAGTTAAGCTTTTTTCAGACTCCTTAAAATTGAAAAAATAGCCGAGTGATCTTGTCCTTTTCACACTTGTTAAAATGGTTTTGAATTGACGTCTAATCGGTGCTAGTTTATCCCTTTTTCGAACCGACTAGACTATTGACGAAAAAGGTACCCCAATGGAGTTTCCTTTTATGTTTTTTCAAACTCTCTAAATATGAAAAATCACCGAGCTTCCCTTCTTTGGGCTCATTAAACTTACATCGAAGGACGTTACCATTGTGTGTTCTATCAACTGCATTTGCATCCTTTACCCATCAGCCTAGTAACAGTTTGCCTTTGCGTCTTAACACCTTTGGCCAGTGGAGGATTTTTCCCGAGTATAATTTCCCTAGAACATCAGTCTTGTCCTTGTGCCTTGAGCTTGTATGTTTGTTGTACTCGTTCCTCCACTGTAACGTAATATTCCTTTATTCCTTTTCAAAATCATCAAAAAGAACAAAAAAATCAAATATACCCCAAAAAGAGGATGGGAAAAGTATTTTCTTTATTGGCAGCATCATGAGTCGCCCTTGGATAAAGCACATCTGTCCGTTTGATTCATTAGACTATGGGATGTAGTAAGATCTTAGGAAGATTTGCTCATTATATAGAGTTGTGTCCTCCACCATTTGGTTACTCTTCCAAACATATGGAGAGTTTGTGTTGCCTCCTGCTTCGTAGACTTATGATTAACAGATATGTTGCTTGAGTCTTATCACTTGTCGTGCTATTGTCCAAGGGAAGTTTGTCACTAAGCCTGAGTCGGCCCCTCTGCAATATGTCTCTTTTCCGCATACCCATCCATCCTGAATGTCCAATCAAGTCTTTGTTTGAAATCACTGAAGCCTTCAGTCCGATCATCAAGATTATCAAGTCCATAACCGATGAGCCGTCGAAGACCTCTGGGTAGTGCAGTCGTACACTCATATTACACTCCTACCTGAATTTTAGAAGACTTTGAAGTTGTTGCTCGAGCTCTGAAGTACAACCATCAAGCTGAATTAGCTTCTGAGAGATGGATACTTTATTTGCATATCTTTCTGATTTCGAGATGTAGCTCCACTGTGTATTATTCGTGGCTACTCTTCCTAGTTGTTTGACATGGATCTACAGTGTATTTGATTGGTAGCCATGGTTCTATTTTATCTTGAGCATGGGTATGCCTGCCTCGGTGAGACATTTGATATTTTTTGCAGATGACACCTCTTGATTCCTGATTCCTGGGCTCACTCATTCAGCATATCAGTACAGATTGGTAAAGAATTGGTAATGTATTTTGGCCATCAGATGCTCTTCTGACCTCACACATTAGGGGACATCTGTTATAACCCTAAATTGCACCACACATGCTTACCTGGCATTAGGCCAACTCATATCTCTTCCTTGCCAAAGCCATGCTGAATAAACTCTTGAAAATCCTCTTAAATCAAGTAGCACGTGCCCTAACCCTCTACTGCATGCGTTGGAACCCTGGCGGGCCTACTACTGCACGCATTGGAACGTTAGCTGGCCTACTACAGCTCGCATTTACCTAACAAAGAACAAAAACAGGAAATTTGCCGACGGGACAAAAAGCTTTGGGTCAGTTAACTGAAACTCCCAGCCATGCATGGCCAAGAGTTCTTCCAAAACCCTAGCTCCTTCTAGCCTATAAAAGAAGGGGTAGGGGTACTATTTGGAGGAGGAAAATCATAGCGAAGAAACTCTGCCCAATTGTCGAATCCATTTGTCCCAACCCTTTAGCCTTTCCTCAAGCTTAAGGAGAATTAAAGCAAAGCAGTTGGAGGACAAAGAAGAGGAGGAGCCCAGGATCAGGATTGAGGAACGGTGGCCGATATCTATCATTATTGTAAATTGATTCATCTTGAGATTAATAAAAGAGTACTTTTCTCGTCCCAATGCACGAGTTATATATGTTTTATTTAATTTATTCTTAATCTCTAACCCTCAAGTAGAAAAATAGCATGCATGCGTAGTGTTTTGTCTTGATTGCAGAATTGTCTTTGGAAGGAGCAGCGTAAGCAAGCGGATAAAGCGCAACGGAGGATCTACACCAAACATCAGTAAAAAGGTTAGTAGGTCTTTTCCATGCTTGTGTGTGAAAAAGGGGTTTGAGTTTTGGGGTGATAGGTTAAAAGTGATTTGTTTAGGGTCATGATCTGCATGCAAGTTTAAACCCTAGCTTGTTAGTCCGTAGGGTATTATTTCCCAACAACAGTCTGCTTTGGGTGAAGTTATGGAGCTGGTAAAATCTATCACTGCCAGACTTGACAGGTGGGAAGTTGAGCGATGTACAGAGGATTTTGGTATCTTTACAATGGATGATTATGAAGATCTCGGGGAGGAAGAAGATGCTTTGGGTGAAGTTATGGAGTTGGTAAAATCTATCACTGTCAGACTTGACAGGTGGGAAGCTGAACAATGTGCTGAGGATTTCCCATCCTTTAAAGTAGAGGCCCTTAGCAGCTCTACTGAGGGCGATTATGGAAAACGCTTTCCCACGGGTCCCGTTTATGGTGATTATGGATCTGACCCATGGGAGAGCCAAGAAGAAGAAATCCTCCCAGATATGATTATGTCTGATGAAGGCTGTGATGATGAGGGCTATAAGGATAGAAGACTAGGGGAAGAAGATTCTCTGAGTGAACTGATAGAGCATGCGAAATCTCTCACTGCCCAACATGCAAGGTTGAAATCTGAGGACAATTGGAGGATTTTCCAGTCTCCAAGGTAGATGTTCTAGATGGCTCTTTCAAGGAAATGATTGAATATTTCATAAACGCATTAACATCTACCCCCGATGAGCTTGTTGTCCCAGATCAAAATGATGAAGAGGTAGTTATGGAAGAGGATTGTTCTCTTTTCCTTCATGAGATCTCCCATGATGTGTTTACATTCGGGGTTGAAACAGAGGAGCGGGGGATAGTTACACTTCTGCAAGTTGGAGAAGCTCTGTTCCCCCCCCCCACTTTGATGATTATCCAGAAGAGGAGTAGCGGAACCCCACATCACCTTTTGCTAATCAGAGAAACCAACCCACTTATGACAGTCACGAATCAGATTCTGAGATCGAAATGTTGGATTTCCAAGAGCAGGTGGCAGAACCTTATCCTTTGCTCACTAAGGAAAATTATCACGAGGAAATCAGCCATCTCAGTCTTTCAGAATACGCTGAGCAGTACAAGGAAGAGAAGAATTTACCCGGGGGGGCTGTTTATGATGAATACAAATCTGACCCAGGGGAGAGCCAAGAAGAGGAAAAAGAACCATAGGAGCAGTCTGCCTTTTGTTCAGAGCCAGTTAGTGAGCAGCCACCACCTGAGATCAGCGAGCCCACTTCAGTTATTCACCCGCCTGTGCTTATCAGAGATATTCGGTCGCATGTGAACAACTGTGTGGCAAAAGAGGCTGTCTTTCACCAATTTCCTGGAATTGGCCACTCATTCGATGACCCTGTCAGTGAATACATGGAGCGACATTTCCCTTATCCTTTGGAGCCTCCATATCCCATATCAACTTCAGCGTGTAAGGGGAAGTTGAAGAGTGTAACCGTTCTGTTGTCACGGTTACACCAACTGTTTGTGATAACTGTTTGTAAAGAGATTCCCTTCAGGAAGTTACTTGATTGGCTATGGTGGAAGTCTGCTTTCACCTAGCCCCATGTAAAGTGTTTTATCAGTTTAGGATTGTATATAAATAAGCTCCTTTGAGCATGTATTTTTTATTTTGTTTTTCGGCTTGTATTTTCAGCAGCAGGATGTTTTGAGCCTGACTCCATAGCCCAACAACAAGGCACTGAAGTTGTGGAATGAGTTCTTAGAGCATCGCAAGGATGACTCTATCCCCCATGGTGCCTAATGTTAGCAATAATTCTTGTCTTGGGCTCGAGAGCATCCAGGTCTGCGGGTTGCATGAAGAACGCCCAAGCGTGGCACTTAAAGCCCCATTTCAGGCTAAAAATCAAGTGAGCAGGCAAAATTATGTTGTCAACGGCCCAGATTCATCCATAGGAGCAGATTGACGGTCGGTGGGAAATCACGGTTAGCAGAGTTGCGCCGGGATTAGCGCAATGGGTAGCGTCTATATACATTCATGAAGGATCTCGGCCGCCCATCCAAAAGGACACGTGGTGCACGATCATGTCATGTCAGCATTCGAGGATTCGAGGGGTAAGATTTCCTCGTCATTTTACATCTCAAAACCCCGAACCTTGAAATTTCGATAAGCACCCTTCAAAGCCGAGCCCACGGTCCTAGCGCCAGGTCACGTCAAGCGAGCGGGTGAAGGGGGGACAACCCCTTTATAATAGCAAATACTATCTGGGCCATCCATCTGAAGGACGCATGACAGGCATCCACGTCATGACGACATTCGGGAATTCGAGCGGTAAGCACTCCTCGCCATTTTACATTTCGAAACCCCGAACCCCGATAGCACCAAAACTCAGGCCCACAGTATTACCGGGTTAGTTCAAAGTCGTCAAATCAGTGGGGAACACGTGGTGACTATTAGGCCCTCCCGACATTTCACCCATCGCGACTTTAAAGGAGAAAAATCCTAATGCTTTCTCATCCACAAACCCCGAAACACCAAAAGCACTCTAACAGAGAGGTCAAAGGTGCCTAATTAAGATTCAAGAGAGGGGGAGATGTGTTCTCCAGGCACTGATTCATGTGATATAAATATCGATGCCAGCTTGAGGATAAACGAAGAAGAGATAAGGTGGTTGAAGCCTAGCTTCACTCATTAATTACAGGGTATGGACGTCCTAGCTGAAGGTCCACCCGAGATGGTCCTCCATACTGATTCTTTCCATGGAAGCCGTGCCAAGTCTCCAACTCACCAGGGAAGCCTGCACACGCCAATTCAACATTTAAGGGCTCATCTACCCCCCTGGCATGAGCCATAAAGAATTAGGGTAGTGTATGACAGTAGAAGGTAGGCCAGATGTGATTGAGGAGATTCCTCTACCAGGCGAAATGGGGAAGAGCATATGTAGCCATTTTTTCCATTTTTGGTATCTATCGATAGTAGAGCGAAGCTCCCAACTGTAAAAGTTTTAGCAGATTCTAGTTCTCTTGTTATGCATCTGTATATGAGATTTCTTATTTTATAATAGATGGTCTTGTTAATCCATCTAAGTTTTCATCTCATGCTAAGATAGTTCGTGATCGACTGATTCGCACGAATTATGGAAACTCTGTTGTGATAAAGGATTTATTATGACATTATTGTTTTCTCTGGTTTTCAGCATTTGAACGTAGGAAGATCCTGCGTTTAGATGTCTTCTTCCATAGTATGTTAGGAACCTGATGTTTATGACAGACCTTTTCATCTTTCTGATACAAGTCTTCCCCCTACTCACCCTTACTACGATTCACTGTCTGAAGTTATCTAAGACCTCACTTGCCCATGCATGTCTCACCTAGTTTCCAAGTTATAACCACATCGTTTGAGTTAACCTCCATCTGATCACCCCATTAAACAAATCGTGGCGTAAACTGATGGGCATCGGGATCTTCTCCTGCTGCAATCCAAGAGTGACTTCCATCACTAACAGAAACATTGGTCCTCCTCACATCGCTACTTTGAGCCTTCTAGGTCTCACAATTGGATTGCCGGTGTGGTTTTTTTCCACTCAAGTAATCCCAAATGTAGTAAGTGCTTCCATCGTAATCACTTCCCCCCAATAACATCAACCTCATGTTGATCCTTCACCATCTTCACTAGTAAGGTCTTCTTCACCTTCTTCACTTACAAGGTCACCTTCCGTTCCATCTTCTTCATCGAGTGAAAGTTCTGAAGCTAGTAACTCGGTGAATAAGAAGAAGAAAATTAATCAAGGATCCAAACCTTCAACCACTGTCAAACATGTTGGAAAACAACCAGTTATTGTTACTCGTGCTGGGAGTGTTGATGATGTCAAGATCACCCAAACAACCCGTAAGCCCAAGTACCCTTGCGGGCTTTGTAAGGGAAGCCATCTTCTTAAGGATTTCCCTGGTCTACCCAAGGTTATAGAAGCATGGTCTACACATCCTCACCAACCCATATCGTCAGCCTATGAACAACATGATGATGACCCCCCATCAACTAGTCAAGATATTGTTGGGAAGAAGAAAAGTAGAGTCAAGTTCCCATGTATGTTATGCAAAGGGATTCATATAACTCATCTTTGCCCTCATATGGACAAAGCCTTGAAATTACTGGAAGACATTATTGTTTCACAGCCTCAATTCCCATCTGCTTATCGCAATATTTCTCTCAGCCCACCTGTAGTTGATGGAATGATCACTCGAGTCCCTTCACCAGACAATCCGGTTGATCATGTCATCAATCTGGTCACATCCTTAGTTGAACCAGTTGACAAAGTGGTTGATCCGATACCATCCTCGGTCAATCCCACTCTCCCCTCAGAGAGTGAAACTAAACTGGTTAATCTGATCCCATCCTCAATCGATCCCACTCTCCCGTTAGAGAGTGTCACCCAATTGGTCGACCTGTTTACACCTGTCGACCCCATTCTCCCCTTGGAGAATGAAACCCAAGTGGTCGATCTGATATCATCATCAGTCAATCCTACTCTCCCGCTAGAGAGTAAATCCGATACTGCCCATGTTTTTCTCATTGATATAGAATCTACCATGTCGAGGGCTATTCCTCCTTCTCCCGTGGAACCCCCTCCAAGTTATGAGGCCATCCATTTTGATTGGGGTGTGCTAACTGGACCTCGTCTTCCCTCTTACATTCCTTTCCAGATTACAGTACAGGTTTGTGGTCGAGATGTTCCTCAGACACTGATAGATGAAGGTTCATATGTTAGTATTTTGTCCTCTAATGCTTGGCAAGCTTTGGGTTGTCCTCCACTTGCGCTGGTTACACAAAATCTATTAGCTTTTAACAGAGGAACTAGTCAACCTTTAGGGACCCTTCTTCAGTTTCCTGTAACTTTGGGAGGGAAAATTGTCTTCATTGATGTCATGGTAGTCCAAGACCCCTTGGATTTTTCTTTACTCCTTGGGCGGGATTATGTCTATGCCATGAAAGATATTGTGTCTACTCTTTTTCGTGTGATATCTTTCCCTCACGATGGACGGGTTGTGACTGTTGATCAAATTTCATTCGTTGACCCCGCCTGGATTGCCTCCCTGAATGGTTCTTATATACAGATGGTATCACCCCTACCACAGGTCAATTATGTGGCATTGTCACTCATGGCTTCAACTTCTGATGACTTAGATCCAGTAGTTGACATGGTAATCTCTTCGATAGGGTTGTTAGAGCCTGATCTCTTTACTCCTGTTGCGACCTTCGACATGGTGTCCTTCCAGAGTGTGTTTCTTCCTTCTACTGAAGACCTCTTAGAATCCATGACCGAGTTTTGTCCTTTGACATGGTGTCATTCTGAAGCATTGTCCTCTTGGAATCCATGATCAAGAAGAGAGGTTGCGAGGATAGTTTTTACGTCTCTGTAACAACCTCGTTAAAAAATGAAACAGAGGTCTCCGAGGATAGTTTTTGTGTCTCTAAGGAAACCTCGTTAAAAAATGAAACAGAGGTCTTTGAGGATATTTTTTGCGTCTATGAGGCAACCTCGTTAAAAAATGAAACAGAGGTCTTTTGAGGATAGTTTTTGCATCTCTGAGGCAACCTCGTTAAAAAATGAAACAGAGGTCCTTGAGCATGATTTTCTGATTTCAAGCTCGTTAAAAAATGAAACCACTTACGAGGATAGTTTTTCATCTCTGTGGCAACCTCATTAAAAAATGAAACAGAGGTTACGAGCATAGTTCTTGTTTCTATGTCAAGCTCGTTAAAAAATGAAATAGTTTTTCCCCCTCCCTATTTGAGTCATGTCCTTCATCTAGTATTTGAAGCTTCATTTCCTCCACCTTTGTCATTGGATGAAACGAAGCTTGTGGGGAATTTTCCTCATCCTCTAGACTTCATGCTGATGTTAGAGTCACTAGCTTCTTAAGCTGGGGGCTAAGTACCAACCATGCATTGGGAAGTCGCAAGCATAGTTTCCTCTGGTTCAATCTTGCGCAAAAATAAAACCAGGTCCAATTATAGTTTTGTTTAGTTTTTAAGCTTGTGTAAAAATTAAAATCTATCCCAAGCATAGTTTTGTTTTGTTTTTAAGCTTGCGTAAAAATGAAAACAATCCCGAGCTTAGTCTTTGTTCTTTCTCGTGCTCGTAAATCAATGAGAATGTAATCGAGTATACTTTTATCACTTTTTCAGACTCATAAAGGTTATACGAAAAAGGAACCCCCTGGAGTTCCCTTTAATCTCTTTTCAGACTCTCTAAACATGAAAAGATTGTCGAGGGACCTTGTTATTTTCAAGCTTGTTAAAGTATTTGAAGAAAACGTTTGTTGAGCGATAGTTTATCTATTTTTTGGTCTCATCAAACTACTTTACGAAAAAGGAACTGAGAGAGTTCTCTTTAAGTGTTTTTCAGACTCTCTAAACATGAAAAACCCATGAGTTTTCTTTCTTTGGACTCATTAAATAAACATTGAAAGACCCGCAATGGGACCAAACCACTCCTTCCTAGGGTTCGTTAAACATACTCTGAGGGACTCGTCTAAAGGATGAGCTTACATTACAGGCATATGTTATCCTCCTCAAGATTGCGTAAAAATAAAGAAGTACTCACCAGAAATGGTGGCGGAAAAATTGGGAAAGAATTGTGTCTAAACCTGTATTCCATGGAAGAGTCATTTTTTAACATGACACCCTTTCACTCGCCTTGTGTCTAGGTTGGAAAATCCACTTGTCTTTTGATCATACTCCTATAAGATTAAAAATTGGTCCGTGATCTCTGTTGTTGAGTCAGTGTTTCCAAGACAGTTATCATGTCATAAATATGTTCAAAGAGAAGTTCAACCTGAAAAGCCTTCTATTGCATCGGCCATTTCTACAGTCCTTAAGCCTTCTATTGCATCGGCCATCCCTGAGTCAGTCCTGAATCACTTGTTACTATGAACTACATCAAATCTTGTTACTTGTTTCATGTCATTGATGTGGGATACATTAAGGCCCTCCTGTGATGAATCTTTTCCTGTCAACTTCAACTCATTATCCAGGAATTAGACTTAGAAACTAATTGGTACCTTGGAACTTGCATGCCTCAAGGGCAGGATTCCTCGCTTTCGATAGTGGGTTTTCATTATTGACCCCTAATCGAGAGATTTCGTCGAGTGTTCGACTTCAAATCATTTATTCACATTCGTTGGATTGTACTAGTGTACCTTGGGATTCATTGACATTAATGGTGATTTCTCTCGCACTTGTTAACGGTATACACTAATGACCGGTAATCAAGTGGTTTCTACCATGTTCAACTTTGACACATGTACTCACATTGTTAGATTCATACTATAGAGTGGTGGAGATGAAGACCCTAGATCTTTTCTGATAGATTCAGGTTGCGTTGGAGTATATTCAGTGTATTGTTGCATAGATCCACATTGTATGTCTGGTGGCTATGTTCAAATTTGAGTCTTTAACACATAGATCCACAGTGTATTTTTGGTGGCTATGTTCAGATTTGAGTCATATTGGCATGGATCCACAGTGTATGTTTGGTGGCCTTGACCTGTCTTACTTGACATGGATCTTCACATGTCGGAATTTATTCTTTAAGTCATTTGTATTCTAAGTATGGGAATGTCTACCTTGGTGATGATATATTATTGTACTATATTTCCTTGTTTGTTGGCAGGTTTCCGACCGACTGTTCCTTGTTCCCTACACACACTCAACAAATTATTTCAGCTATCACTCTGTTCTAACTTCATACTTTGGGGGGCTCTCTGTTACACATTATTTTTGTCACCCCTATGATCGTTAATGATGTAAACCTATCTGTTGCCTTTAGAGGGGTCAGTGGCCTGAGTTCCTGAAGAGAGAAGGGAGAAGAACTTTTCCTGAGAAAATAAGTTGCATTTTCCTGTGTAAAAACCTTATAAAAAGGAAGTTTGTAGGCTACCTGTGTATTAGGGTGCGAGAATGCCTAATTATCATAGGCTGCATCATAGCTAGGGTGCAAACAGTTCGCAGGTTGCACTATAATCAGAGTGCAAGAATGCTTACACATGGGGAAAACGAGCGTTTTCTCAAATCTTCTAGAAGGAGAAACTTCCATGGTGAGGTGGCATCCGAATGGTTTGGATCTTACTTGCTTTCATGATTTAGTGGGATCATACTAACCTCCTCACCTTATCCTCTTCAACTTATAAAAGGAGAGGAGCTCTCATGGAGAATGGGTTCTTGAGCTTGTTAGCTTTGGTTGGCTTGGAATTATCATCTTGGTTGGAGTGGCTTTGAGATTTTCTTTGTCAAGATAGATTGTGAGTAGCTATCAAATCCATGGTTTCAGAATCCTTGGAGAAAGAAGTGTGTGGGGAACGAAGGATAGTTGGAAGGGACCTTACGACATCAAGGCCATGGTTGTAATCTCTCTTTCACATTTAATATGATACAATAATATGATTCTTTCATATAAAGCTTGTTGTGTTTTATTGTATGATTCCTTGATCACATACATAGGTTTATATTGAGTTTATGCTATTGCTATCACTTTGGTTGGTTGCGTTCTTGTACAGGTTCATCATTGTATGAGTGTTGTAATAGAGCTAGGATGGCGATGGTGAGAGAAAGCGACATTTAAATGGTATGTCACTCATCCCTCTTTAGTAAGTAAATTCAATATCTAAAACTTAAGGAAAGCGTTATGTTCTGGTGTGTTTTGTTCTAGATCCAGGTGGATCTAGGGAGATCAGTTAGTGTCCGCACCTACCGATTAGTCTGATAACAACAGTCTTTGACAATGACTTCCACTTGGCTCTACAGGACTCACATAGTATGCATGGAGCCTTACACTTCTTGATCACACAAATCCCAGCACTTATCCAACTTACACAACACTTGCACACTATTCTACTTACTTATCACATTTCCTAGCCTTCTATTTATATATACAAAATCCCAAAAAAGGGGTTGAGATACGTGATCTCCGCTTCATCTAGCGCTCTTCCTTCGACAGGCTGTCGAAGTCCCAAAATAGGTCAAACTTGACCAAATCCCTCAAAACATGGTCAAGGGCCAACAAGCCCCCAAAAATCACCTATGACTCATCCTGAGTCACTCTTATGTAGGAATTTCTTCTTCGAGTGCTTCAAACTTGGCTTGAACTGCTTTGACTTGTTGTTGTTGAGCCAAGAAAGAAGCTCACCAAGATTCATATTCAACAAACGCTTTTTCCTCTCCCTCGGGAACTTAAAGCAATGGATACCATTTCTTCCTAAGGAGGGAGGATTGATCTAGGTGGATTTCCATGGCCACCCACCGTTTCCAACTGGCTCAAAACAATTTTCTGGCAATTTTGGCAATTTACTATTTTTAGTAGTTTTAACTTCTAGGGCCATTTTGAGGGCCCAAATGAATGTTTTTTGGGATTGAGCTTCTCAGTGATATCCAAAATTATGATTGATCCCCAAAAATGAATCTCCTTGATGATATATTTCCAACGGGCTATCATGCGCCTAAAACAGAGATTGTATGCAAAAGTTACGACCCCGGGAAGTTGATGTACTAACTTACCCAAACGGGGCCCACATGACTTTTGGAGCTTCATCTCCTAGGGTTAGGTTTTTGGATGTCTAGGGTTTTGGGAATTATTTTTTATTTTAAAAAGGCCTTCAGATCCTCATTGTAATCATCTTCTTACGAATGCGAGTAGTGGTCACATCTCTTCTCAGAGATAGGCTGCCACCATTCTAGCAAGTCTTTCACTCTGTATTTTTACAGTCTCTGTACATTTATTTCATTAATAGAAATCATGTATTACTATATATATGTGTTTACAGTTTCATCTCTGATACATTTATGTTATATTATTGAATATCTGCGATATCTTTGTGCATTTATTTATTATATCTCCGCTCTCATTTCATGTCGAAAATAATCTGGATCTCCATAACTCTACTCTGGATAGTATGGATTTGTTGTTGGGTAGTGCATTGCTCTTGGGAGCACTTCATTATTTCCATATCTGATCTAGATGGATATTAGTTGCACTTCATCATTGATAGTGGTAGCCAGAGGAACCTCATCTCAGTAGAGGTCGTCAAGCAGCTCGCCCTGCTGACAACACCGCACCCACAACCCTACACCATTGGATGGCTCTGCCAAGGAAGCGATCTCCGCGTCAGCCAATAGTGTCGACTATCGTACGACATCAAGCCCTTCAAAGATGAGGTATTATATGATGTTTCTCCTCTCAAATTTTGTGATGTTATTTTGGGCCAACCTTATTTATGGAAACTTCATGTTGTATATGAGTCTAGGCCTCGTAGTGTTATTATTACTTTGAACAGGAAATTGTACATGATACCCGAGGTAGTCCCACCTAGTGCTATTTCCTTGATCTCTGCTAAGAAATGTAGGAAGGCCATCTCTCAGACGAGGAAGTTTTTCTTCTTCGTGATTCTCTCTCAGAATAAGAGAAAGATCACAGCCACATCTAGGGTCTCTGTGACCAACCTCTCCACACAATAAAAGAAAGTAGATAAGGTCATGGAAGAATACTCAGATATCTTCTCCTCATCTACAGGGGTACCTCTGCACTGCCATGTCAAGCACCCCATCGATATGACCCTCAGCACACCACTTCTCAATGGGCCAGTCTATCATCACTCTTTGTTAGAGAATGAGGAGATCAAGCGATAGATCCAATAACTTCTCCACAAGGGGCACATCTGTCCCAACTCATCACCTTGCGAGAGACCAATCGTGTTGGTACAGAAGAAATATGGAACCTGGAAACTCTGTATTGATTACCAGGCTCTGAATAAAATCACAGTCAAAAAATGGTACCTGATTACCCGAATTGACGACCTCTTTGATAAACTCACGAGGGCCAAATACTTCAATAATATTGATCTGAATTCTGGCTACCACTAGGTCCTGATAGAACAAACAAATGTATGGAAGATCGCATTCAAATCAAAGGAAGGCCTTTTTGAATGGTTGGTCATGCCCTTTGGTTTGACAAATTATCTAGCCACTTTCATGAGGATGATGGATGATATCCTGCGACCATTCAACAATACTTTTGTAGTGGTGTATCTAGATGACATTCTAATTTACAGCAAGACTTGGGCTTAACACTTGTAGCATATTCAACAGGTTCTGCACACCCTACAACAGTACAAGCTATATGCCAACTTGGAAAAATGATCCTTCGGCATGGACAGGGTCCATTACCTGGGATACATAATTGATCAACATGATTTACATGTGGATCCAACCAATATCCAAGTCATCCGTGACTGGCCAGCCCCAACAACACTCACTGAGCTTCAGAGCTTCTTGGGCCTTGCCAATTTCTACCACAGGTTTGTGCTGGGATTCTCCCATATTGCAAGGGCCCTTAGCCAAATAAACAGGGGTGGTGGTAAGGTGAAATTTGTGTGGGGATGGTCCCAACAACAAGTGTTCGATGATTTGAAGCAACTCTTGTGCTCAGCCCTAGTACTTTCACTACCAGACCTACAACATCCCTTTGAAATTGAGACAGATGCTTTAGACTATGTTCTGGGCATCGTTCTCACTCAGCACAGCCACCCCTTGGCCTATCATAGTGAGACACTGTCAGATACTTTCCGTAAGTACCTTACTTACGACAAGGAAATGTACTACATTGTACAAGTTTTCCGCCAGTGGAGACATTACATTATTGGGAAGGAGACAGTCATCCACACTGATCATAGGCCACTGCAGTTCATGAAAACACAGGGAAAATTGCAGAATGACCACCATCAAAAGTGGTCCACATACTTGCAGCAATTCCACCTCAACATCAAGTGTAAAATAGGAAGCACCAATCGCGTCATTGATTGCCTCAACAGACCGCCAGTCGCGACACTCACCACAGTGCTAGAATCTTGCGGCCATGAGACATCTGGATGGCTCCAACTCTATGAGACAGACCCTAACTTCGACACCACCTACCAAATGCTGGGTGCAAATGCAGTCATCGATAATTGTCATATTCAGGATGGGTTGTTGTGTTGTCTGGACCATATCTGTGTTGCATCAAGTGAGCGAGAGAAGCTAATCTGGGAAGCCCACTACAGTTGGGTGGAAGGACACTTCAGCATTGAAAAGACAGTGGCGATGCTATAGAAACAATTCTACTGGCCAAAACTTTGACAAGAGGTCAGCAAGTATATCAAGTCCTGCACTGCCGGTGTTACTGCCAAACCGACCACTAAGAAACACGGCCTATACACCCCTCTTCCTACTCCTGATATACCATGGAAATCCATCTCAATGGACTACATGTCGGGCCTCCCATCCACCAAGCAGGGAAATGACTGTATTTTTGTGGTTCTTGATCACTTTTCTAAGATGGCGATTCTGGTTGCTTGCAAGAAGAGAATCACAACAGAGGCCACTGCCAAGCTCTTCTTTGAACAATTCTGGGTACATTTTGGAATCCCACAAACCATTGTCTCAGATCGGGATAGTCAATTTCTCAGCACATTCTGGTCGAGCCTCTGGTTACTGCAGGACACCAAGCTCACCAAATCTGTGGCCTTCCACCCCCAGACAGATGGCCAAACCGAGTTTGTAAATTGAATTATTGTGCATATCCTTCGCATGTATAATTAAAATCACCCTTGCATAGCTACAATCGAGCCCTGCATAGCTCAACCGACCATAGCCCCTTTCAGGTGGGGTTGGGATTCCAACCATTGGGTCCCATAGATGTTGCACTTCCCCTTGCGGTCACCTCAACCGATTCATCTCCTGCTCCAACTGAAGCTAACAAAGCCATCTGGTTCATTGAGTGGATCTAGCACATCCACAAACAGGTTCAATATATCCTACAGAAGTCCAATGACAAGTACAAACAACACCATGATCAACATTGGGTGCCACATAAGTTTCAGGTGGGCGACAAAGTTTGGTTGCACTTGCAGAAATAATACCTTACATGACCCCATCGGAAGCTTCACCCACTACATTATGGGCCATACACTATCACCAAGGCTATGGGGGACAATTCTTTTGAGCTCAACATTCCTCCCTTCCTTGGCCTGCACCTAGTGTTCAACGTGGATCTCCTTCGCCCTTATTTCCCACCATTATTGGACACCTCATAAGTAGCATAAAAACTGACACCAACAGAGCTCAAACCTGAATGCATGCAAAAGGAATCCAATGATCATATTGTGGACACACATATCAAGGGCACTCGATGACAAAGGATCTAGCTTTATCGAGTCGTCAAAGCAGGGCAGCTCCTTCACCAAGGCAAGTGGCTCACCTGGGGCCAAATTCAACATAAATTTTATCATTTGATGGGGGACCTCAATGCAATGGAGACCATTTCTTCCTAAGGAGGGAGTATTGATCCATATGGATATCATTGGCCACCCACCTTTTCCAACTAGCTCAAAATAGTTTTCTGACAATTTTGGCAATTTACTATTTTTAGCAGTTTTAATTTTCGGGGCCATTTTGAGGGCCTAAATGAAGGATTTTCAGGAAAAATCTCCTCAATTATATTTGAAGTCATTATTTATCCCCCAAAATGAATCTTCTCGATGATACCTTTCCAACAGGCTATCACACGCCTAAAATGGAGATCGTATGCAAAAGTTACGACCCCGGGAAGTTGATGTACTAGCTTACCCAAACAGGGCCCACATGACTTTTGGTGTTTCATCTCCTAGGGTTAGGTTTTTGGATGTATAGGGTTTTTGGAATTCTTGTTTATTGTAAAAAGGCCTTCAGAGCCTCATTTTAATCTTCTTCTTGTGAATGTGCGTAGCCGTCACATCTCTTCTCAGAGACAAGCCACCACCATTCCAGCAAGCTTGTTTCTGCTGCATTTTACAGTTTCATCTTATTTCATTATTGAAAAGAAAACTAGTTTTACTGTATATCTGTAATTTTCTGTTAAGAACCTGTTAATAATCTTTATTCATTTCATTCTTCTCATAAAATATGGATCAACAGTTGACAAGGACTTCATCTATGCCTGTATATTTTCGGCTTAGTACTTCTCTTCTTGGAGCTGCAACTCTGGGTTATCGGTAAGTTTATCATATGTCTGGGCACTACGATCAACAAATTGCTTGCATTCTAAGGTAAGGGCATTTATCCTTTATACTATCCTCCTGGCAGTTGCTTCTCTTTGGTCCTTTACCTCCTATGGGGTCTCGAGCATAGTGCATAGTTTGAGGTCTGCGATGTGTTTCTGCAACTACTGTATCACTTCTTCAAGTTGTGCTACTTGATTCGTGACTTGATCCTCTACCTTTACTTCTACGACAGTCATAGAGTGCAGTGATCTATCGACCGCTTCCTTTACTTCAAGTTTCTCGGCGAGCAACTATTGCTTTCCTTGTCGCAGCTGTGTCTTTTCCTCATCGAACTTCGCTTGGAGAGCACTCTTTTCCTGTTTGGCAGCTCGACATTGTTCTACAAGTACTCCCTCTACTTGTACCAAAGCCTAGGTGGCTTTCGTTGTTTCCTCTTATGCCCATCGAAGGAGAGCTTCGACTATATCAATGAGCCAATGGATTTGGGTTGGCTCATCTCCTAGTTTTGGTGTTCCCAATGACAAAGGCGCAGTGGAGACTGTGTGGATGGACTGTAATGCGTGTTGCACCCCTTGGAGCTCAACCTCAATTTTATTGTACATCTCCTCCTTCTTAGCTTCTTGCTTCTCTACTATCTCCAGTGAAGCATCGTTTAGGGATGCTATGATGAAATTGAAATCATCAGAGGTGAGGATGGTCTGCATCTTAGTTACAGGGGATTTTTATCTCTTCCGAGAGGAAGGTTTCTGGGGGGAAACCTTCCTTTTCTTGGGGGGGTCCTCCTCGTCTCTGGGCAGTGTTACTTTTCCTCTCCTTTGTTCAACTTCTGGGCCATCTATCTCTTCGCCATCACCTCCTTTCTCTAGTGACATGGAAGCAGTCTTCACCGAGGCACTGCTTAAATCTTGTACTTCATCAATCTTCTTTGTTTTTCTAGGTCTAGGCGTATCCTGTGCAACTTCTGGGCTATCGATGTTGGATATCTCCACAGGGTCTACTAAAATAAGGAGGTCAACAGACAATTTCTTAGTAATCTCATCTAAGTCCTCCTCCGTCATCTTATAGTAGGATTGAAGTTTTTTCTTGTCTTCATCGACTCGCGTTGTGATATAAATGAAATGTCGATCAACGTTGAACTTCATCAAAGGCCTAAATCTGTGTATAGTGTTTGGCGTCATGTGAGGCTTGGACTGTATAGCTATCTTCAACTGATTGTAGTATGTATGGAATAGGACATTTGAATGCCATTTCTTATTCATGTCACTCGAGTACCACAACGTACTAAACTTCGCGGCCAATGGTTCAAATGGTTCGATGTCTAGGAAGGTCTCACCTTCCGACATCTCCTAGGAAATGAAAGTGATTAGGATCAATAGAAAGTTGAAATGAAATTCATACCCTTGATCCTAGGTTTCTCTGCAGTCGATTTCTAATTGGTTTACCAAGTACTTGGCCCGATTCATTTGTAGGCCCTCCACGCACTTCCCTGTGAGGTTGACTACAAAACTAGTCACTTGGGTGGGTTGGTTCTTGTCAACTAACTTCCCTGCAATCATCTGACAGGAGAGGTTCACTGAACCATTCTAAATAGAGGCTACCTTGTAGCCTCACGTGCCCTTCTCAATAGAAATCTTGCAGGTCAGGTCCTTGCATGCTCAACCCCATGATCTGATTGATCAAGGTCAAATCAACTGTGATATGACAGTTTAGCCACAAATATCCACCATGGTAACAAGAAAACAACAACTTGACACATGCATTCACCTCTTGGTGTTTTCTGAAGTGGGGAATTTTCATGACATTGAGTAGAGTGGACTGCACGAGGTTATGGGTCCATGCTTGGGGAATTACCTTCGAGTTTTTCCCTTTTTTTCTAGTCAGATACTTGTGTGGGGCTAACATGTTGTATACTTTGTGATCACCGAGGTTGAAGTCGCTAAAATTCAATGCTTCGATCTTATCTTGGTCTTCTCAAACTGTGTGTATCCCCTTCGGAAGGTACACAGTGACCAAGGCATACTCAAAATCTCTAGGTACGTTGTCATGGTTTACAACACCACTTAAAAGTGGTATATAGGTGGGTAATATAGTAGGGATTAGTTTAGCATTCACTAATTCATCCCTGTGTTTAGTTCACTTCTCATCAGATGGTTGGGATGGTCCTACTCTATGAGCAGTGGATGGAGAGGTTGGCAGTCCTCTCGTGGATGATGCTTCTAGACCTATAGACATCGACATGACTCTTTCATTCATGAGGTCGATCAAAACCTCCTCAACAACTCCTTCTGCAGCGCTCAAATCATCTGACATACACGCTCAGGGTTAACAATCTCAGGTTCGGGGGGGAAACTTAGATACATTAATGATATAGAGAGCAGAAGAATGATGATCACTATATAAACTCAACTTAGTCTGAGGGCTCAAATTCTCAATTGTAAAAGGTGTTCTCAGTGCATGGCATGGTGGGATAACTAGGTAATTCGACAATGGGTCACTTGTAACGCTTATGAGTCCTTAATTAACTCAATTTTTTCTGTTATGGTGTGGTCCCAACAGTCAAATTACGAGTTGGCTGGCCATAAATGGCTTTCTATCTATTCAGAGCATTGATCTAACGATTATAATGTCCCCAACAACTATATTGCTTCGGTGTGGCGAAGTGCCATGTGTCATTGTTTTGATATCCTAGCGAAGCTCCAATTTTGTAGTTTTTCCTTCTGTGAGGTTCCCTCTGGAGCCTTCTGCAACTTATTGATCTTGGATCTCTTCTTACTTAACTTTCTAGCCTTCTTTCCAATGAGCTTCGTCTCAGTATTCTTTTTTCCATTCTGATTTTTGTCTTCTTTTGACCTAGTCACTTCACGTTGTTGAGATTCTTCCCTAGGGTTCCCCAATAATACTTTTTCTTTGTCTAGGATAGGTACTTCAATATTTTGTGGATCCTCCAGTGTTCTTGCAACTTCGAAATTCAGGTATCTAATGTTAAATAGCTTTGATATGTTCTCCTCTTCTTCAATCAAGTGTGCAATCCTTATAGTCATGAAATATTTTAACTCTTGTTTCTTCTGTTCCAAAACTTCTTCTTCTTCATTTCGTCTGGATTGATCTTTGTCGATCCTAGGTTTTCTTAGTAGCATGGTAAATGGGGCTCTGTCCTCAGTAAATTTAGTTATCTCAAAATATTCTTCTGTCGAAGTTCCATTAACATTCATAGGTATGCGAGCGAGCTTCTCACGTAGGTTTATCAACTTTCCTCTGAATAACCCTATTCCTCCTAATGAATGGATCATAGCAGGCTTCCCTATATCTTCTTGTTGGCACAGGGGCAGACCCAGGGTTTAGCTCCAAGAGCACACCAACAAGCCCTAGCTACTGGCCCTTTCAGGAGCACTTGCGAAGAAGATGTAGTCTCACCCGAAGAAACTATGAGGGGGTTGTAGGATAGAGATGTCTACAACCAGGGGAATATCAAGTGGTTGTTATTACAATGACAACCTAACATGCATCGACCATTCAAATAGCTATATCTATCCTTCACAGCTATAGATATGATCTAATACAATAATGCAGATAACAATATAACAACAACAGAGCTCAAAGCATCAATCACACACACAACAACAGATCTACATGGTTCGCCCTCTCTCTAGGGATACATCCACAGAACTGTGGTTAAGATATATTAAGATAAAGTTTACATTTTTGATCTACGCTCTTGGCCAGAAGATCCTCTCTTCTCCGTCTCTCTTCCTCTCTCCCTTCCTATGCACCGAGCTACAGGACTTGATCTTCGCACCCAACTGAAGATATTACAATACTAGAAGGCTCTCTCTCTCATCACTTCTCTTACCCTTAATACGATATTCTCCCAATGAATAATAATCGACAATAAGGCTGAACCATAGTACCAACCTGACCTAGGTCCTCTTGACCTCTATTTATACATTACAATCCCTCATCGACAGCCTTAGGTCGAAACCTAGGTGTCAAAACCCTAATTTCCAAAACCCTAAGTGTCTACAACCCTAGGTCAACTTGACTCATTATTTTTGGGCTTCGCTAGCCTGTATTTCCTTCTCCATCTCACGGTTCTCCAAGGCATCTAATGCTAGCTTTTTCCACTTCCCAAGTCATCCTTGGTCCATCCTCCTTTTTGATCTGTCATCCTCGATCTCCTCATACAATGGCTTGATTTTCCACACTTTGCTCCATCTTCTCTGTTCTTTTGCTCACTTCAACCCATCGACAACCATCGTGTCTCCTGCGAAGCCCACTTTTTACCTTTTCTTCCTCATTCTTCACTTCCTTCCATAACCTAGGGCCAACAAGCCCCCAACACTCACCTGTGACTCATCCCAAGTCACTTGAGATCTGATCCTCTTGTTTTTCTTCGACTTTCAACTGCATAGTGCAGCCCTTGCTTTCTTCTTTGTGCCTCTTTTCCATCCTTCTGCAGACTGTCTTTTTTGTGTCTAGTACCTAGTTTCAACTGCACCTAGTACCTGGACCCTTTTCTTCTTGATTCTACTGAGATCTGCGAGGCAGCTGGTTGTCATAGTACAACTTCAGCCGACTCCCATTCACCAAGCCTTCCTTCTAGTCTCCTTTCAATGTCTTCAGCTGCGCAACTCCTCCTTCTTTAACATAGACAATCTCATATGGTCCGAGCAAATGTGTCCTAAAATTCCTAGGGTGTTTTATAAACTTACTTTCATATAGCAAGACTAAATCACCTTACTTGAATATCTTCTTCTTGATGTGTCTATCATGATAAGACTTTTCTTGTTCCTTCTGAATTTGTTGATGGAAGCCTGCAATGAATCTATCTTCTTCTAGTTCGACCAACTGTGATAGCCTCTCATGAATAGCACCAATATCATCCATGTCTGTAAATGCAACAATTCTTAAGCTTGGTACCAAGAACTCCATTGGGACAACAACTTCAAGACCATAAACCAACTTGAAAGGGGTCTGCATTGTTAATTTATTGCATGTGGTTCTATAAGCCCAGAGTATTATTGGTACTCTTAAATCCCAGTCATCCATGTTCACACTGCAAATCTTTGTCAATGCTATCTCCAAGATCTTGTTGAATGCTTTAACTATTCTGTTTTCTTGTGGATGATATGGTGTACTCTTCTAATGATGGATTGAAAATTATTCAGTTAGGGATTCAATTGTCTTATTGATGAAGTGTGTACCTTGATCACTCATAAGGACCTTAGGGCATCCAAACCTGGTTATTATGTCATCGAATATAAAATTCCCTACTATAATTGCACTACAGTCCTTGACTACTCTTGCTTCAGCCCATCTAGTGTTGTGGGGTATTTTACCCTACGGACTAATAAGCTAGGGCTCTAAACTTATACGCAGATCATGACCCTCAATATTTAACTTTTAACCTTCTACCCAAAATCTCGACCCCTTTTCTCAGGCAAACACGGGAAGAATGAACTAATCTTTTTATCGACGGTTGAAGTAGATCCTCCGTTGAGTTGTTATTTCCTTGTTGCTGCTCCTTCCACAAAGCTTCCTGCAATCAAGACAAAACTATGCATGCATGCTACTGATCTACTAGGGGGTTAGAGATAAAACATAAATCAAATAACATAGATGAGACTCATGTATTCGGGACGGGAAAAGTATCTT
>ML786854.1:468831-530863 GCA_009831015.1 Picea engelmannii
TATATTTCTCTTTCAGTTAATGCAATACATGAATATGTCCCTTTCCCATAATGATGATGTCATCTTATTACATGATTCCTTGATCACATGTATAGACTAGGTATTGAATATATTAATGCCTTAGCTGTGATTGGTTTGTGTTGTTGTGATTGAACGACACAAGATAATCGGAGCAGAGCAAGGAACAACATAGATTAAAGGAGAGCGTTTATAAGGTATGAACACCATCCATTTCTCTTAGTTCGTTCAATAGCTAGATCTAGGGAAAGAGTAGTATTCTGTTACGGTTTGTTCCAAATCCAGGTGGATCTGGGGAGATTGGTCTGTGTCCGCACTCACAAATTTATCCATAAACACCAAGGGTAACTCATTGTGCTGCCATAAAATAAAATATATTTCCTGTCCTCTTTTTGGGGTATTTTTTTAATTTTTTTTTGTCTTTTTCAATATTTTTAAAGATCTTGAAAAAGAATAAAATAATGCTATGTTACAAAGGAGGAAATGAGTGTCGTAAACATCCTAGTTCTAAGCACGAGGAACACACTAATTCTCATATCAAGGAGGCATGTGCAGGAAAAGGACACTCTGGGAAAATTCCTCCATGGGTCAAGGTGTCAGGTCGCAGAGGCAAAGTGCTACAAGGCTTGAGTATAAGGCATGCTTCAAAGGTTTAGTTGAAAGAAACATGGTGTCGACATTAGGCCAAAGACACAGAGATGAAAATGTGATTAGCAGGACATGATGAAACCCCCTTCAATGCATTTTTCATGAGCCCAGAGAAGGTAAGCTCAGTGGTTTTTTCACGTTTAGAGAGTCTGAAAAAATGTAAAAGAAGACTGCACTGGGTTACCTTTTTCAAAAATAGTCTAGTCAATTCAAAAAAGGGATAAACTAGCACCGAAAAGACGTCTATTCAGAACCATTTTAATGAGTGTGACATAGACAAGATCACTCAACAATCTTCTCAATTTTAAGGAGTCTGAAAAGATCTTAACTATGGACTCCATATGGTGTGCTCTTCTGGACCAATTTAACGAGTGTGAAGGAACAAGGCCACTCAACAATCTTTTCAATTTTAAGGAGTCTGAAAAGAGCTTAAATATGGACTCGGTATAGTATGTTCTTCTGGACCAATTAATGAGTCTAAAGGAACAAGGTCACTCGATGATGTTTTCAATTTTAGGGAGTCTAAAAAGAGATTAACTATGGACTCCATGGGGGTTCCTTTTTTGTAAATTTAGTCCCTCAAGCCTGAAAAAGGGTTAAAATTATACCTGAGAATACTCTTCTATCATACCAAAGTTCCTAGAGTATACCTTTGTTCATAAATTGACCATACAGATCGAAAAAGGGGTAAATTGTTGCCGGACAGACATGCCTTCAAGTTTTAGTTTGTCGAGCATGAAGGACAACAAGATCGCTCAACAATATTTTCATGTTTAGAGAGTTTGAAAAGGGCTTAAAGAAGACTCATTTTTGGGAGTCCTGAGGGTGAGGCCAAGAGAGAGGACACATCAGACATACGAGGCTCAATCTCGTAATCATGATAGGACTAAAAGGACTCCCTATCCTAAAGACATTAACGACAGCATAGACACCAAAATGAAACCAGGATCTACCTATGGAATCCATGTAGAGGTAGGATCTACCACCTCACCGTGACACTTCTAAAGAAGCAATGATGGCTCTGTACTGTAGTTTTGTGGGATTTATCCTATGGAAAAGATAAAAAGACAACGAGATGCATAAATTGGAGTTGGAATCCGAACTTAAATGCAAAAAGTTGGAAAAACAACTTTTACCAAAGGATCTTTAAAAGTGAACCATCTGCCAAAAAATCACCAAACCTAAAATCAAAGTGCGTTGTAACATCCAATAAGAAACTCAAGAACCACACTAAATGATTTTCAAGCCAGAAAAAATGACAAATGGGTTCCAAAAAGTGGCAAAAAAGGCAAAAAAAGTCTATAAATAGAAGCTGACAGCACATTGTCACCATTGCAAATTGAGAATTAACCAAAAAGTTAAAAATACCCCTTTCCTAAAAGAGTTTATTCTAGGAGATTCGGAGGATGAAATGAACTTCTGCTCGGACCAAGTAAGTACAAATCCATCCCTCTTGCATTTCCATACCTCTTTTATGTATTTATTTTAGTTTTTTTCGGGGTGCGCCCTCCTAAAAAAGGGCGTCCCTATGTGTACGTGGGCTATCTAAGGACATCTCATGTATGCCCATGGGTAGAAAACAATCTGCCCACATGTATATGTGACTGTGTCTAATACAACCTACGTACACCCTCAATAACATAGGAAAAATGAAAAAGCAAGAGCTAAGTCCCCCCACGAACTTGTCATGTAACATGATGTATGTCCACTGGAGAGAGAGGGAGCATGAGAACATTGATATATTGGTCAATGAGGAACCTTATTCTATCATTGTATTGAAACAATGTGGGTTATGGAATTTCTACTGGTTTCCACTCATGAGGGCACAACCCAGGCTGCTAAATGCCTTGGTGGGTTATTAGCATCCTGAAGCTGAGGCATTTATGCTCAAGGGGAATTCATTGACTCCAACGACTAAAGACATATACTTCCTGACTGGTCTCTCAAGGAGAGGGAAACCAGTCAAATTGCATTCATTCCCCCCTGGCTCCACAACATCGTCGAGCTGATCATAATGCATTGGGAGGTCGGAACTGAGAAAGTAGGTTCTCAAGTGCCAATCCACAATATCACCAACATATCACTGAAGGTGATAGTTTTACTCATTGGGAGGATCACTGGATCCACGGCCTTACATTAGGCCTCCCAGGTGCACATGTATTGTGTGGTGTAGTTCTTAAATGCACGAGTGTTCGACTAGAGCACGAACATGCTTGACTGCATGAAGAGTCATCTCACAAAGTGTTGAGGGTAGAGTAACAAAAACTTTAGGTTTGGTACCATTTTGTGCTCTTTCTTCTTCAAGAGGGTACCTAGACTTACTCCATGAGAGATAGTATGGGGGCATGTGGCCTCCTTCCCAGTAGTGTGTAGATGGGCAAAATTGTTGTCATGACAAGGGGGAGGAAGGACCATAGAGGCCTTTGATGATGCATTTTTTGACTGGTGGGCATGACAGATTCCGACGATAGAGGACTACCCCTTATGCTGGAATCAAATTTTCTAAGGATCCAGACATGCCCGTACCTCCCGAAGGGGAGAGATAGGTACGTTTTTTTTAAAGTTATTTAATTTTTAGTTTCTTTTTATATATATCATTTTTATGTGTACTAGAGTATTTGAAAACTATGTATCTGTTATGTACAGATGTGGGACCAATGCATCCAACAGACTACTCGAGGACCAGGTGACGTCCTCGACTAGAGGTAGTACCAACAACAATTGTTGGACCAGCAGCATGAGCAGGAGGGGCTCCATCCAGAGAGGCTGAGAGAGTTTTGAGACGGGTGGAGAAGAACCTCACCATGCTCACTTGTGCAATTCCCATGAACGAGATCGAGGATCTCCTGCTATCCATGCAACCTCACGTATTTGGGGTGCCATGGACCTGGGTCCAACTCTTCCGGTGTTTTGAAAATGTCGTCGTTCATTATGGAAAGGCCAACATGTCCCATTATTAGCTTGGATGGACCACTTATGTGCTGAGGGAACTCTTTGTATATTTTTGAGGGCATAAGTCGCGCGATGTATACTAGATTTATATTTTTGAGGCATTCACTCCCACCAATGTACTCTGACATTTATGGATATATGTGTGTGTGTGTGTGTGTATTTACATCTTTAAGTCTTATGGATCACATTTATTTACAAATGTATGTACATGTGTATGCATGTGTGTCTTTTTATGTGTGTGCAATATGCCAATCTAATACTTGATTAGCTATAGTATCTGTCGTTTGATTTAATCTCCTAGGAACATGGATATACATAATGTAATCAAAGAATCATTCTAAGAGACGTAACCTAAGGAACCGTCGGGGTAAATTAGGATCATAAACATAGTAAACCCCATTTAACTAGGACACAACCATTTGAGCATCTAAGTAGACCCGGAGGTGAGAGATACCATGCAACAAAGCGTCACGAATGGACCGATCGTACTGAATCGTGTGTATATGGACTTTCATGATTTGAATAAGGCCTTTGGAGAAAATCCGAGGATGAACAAACCGATCGTACTGACACTTGACTCATTTCTTGTGAGCCTTGTTGGTCAAGGATGCATCACGACGTTGATCATCAAGCTACTCGAGGTATAATAAGCGTTCTTCAAGCGGTGAAGTGTTTGGCAATAACTGTACTACCAACTTTAGAGATGGGATCTAGCACTCTATAGGAAAGACTTCTTCCAGCCCATAAATGAGTTGAAAAGGTGAGAAATTGATGGCAGTATTTACAGACATTCGGTAGACCCATAATGCCAACTACGACATCAAATGCCAATTTGACTTGGAAGAATTGATCGTTCACTGTAGAATAGTCTTGAGGGACTTATTCACAGCCTCCACCTGATCATTTGCTTGTGGGTAGTAGGGTGATGAATTGTCTTTCCTCAACCCAAGATTTGATGTTAACTCAGACATCATTTTATTCTGAAAGTGACTGCCATGGTCAGTGAAAACCTCCTTCGAGATGTTGAACCTTTCTATTATCTGGTTAAAAAGAAAGAGAGTTGTTATCTCTCCATCATTATTAAATTTCAGCATATCTTCGACCCACTTTGTGAAGTAGTCTACTACTATGATGATAGAATTATGCCCCCTGGATGAGGTCGGGTGGCATGTAGTAAAATCAATCCCCCACTTGGTAAAAGTACCAACTGTAATGACATGAAACATGGGAGTGGGGTGTGCCCTCATCTTCCGAGAGAAGATCTGACACAGGTGGCACTTCTTGACCGATTCAACACAATATTTGATTAACGTCGGCCAAAAGTAACCAGCTTATAGAATCGTTTGGGTTGTTTCCAACCCAGAAAAATGACCACCACATGCTCCAGTGTGATAGTTGTTAAGAATGAGTTCCACTTCTTCGTGAATGAGGCACCAACAAAGAATGAAATCTACACCTTGACAACACAAAGTGTCATCGAGTATGAGATAGTTTTGTGCCTGATGGCATATATGTCAATGCTCATCACGAGAAGCGGAGGCGAGGCACTTCAAATTCTAGATATAGACTAGTATATCTCCATACCAGGGGTCCGAATATGAAATCAGAAAAATATCTCCTTTATTCGGTGATTCTTAGAGCGTAAGATCACCTGATTCAACCAAAAGTTCCGAGATAAGTTCCACAAATACCGGTGACTTTTTGGACATCGTGAAAAAAAAATCCAAGTCAAATTCCTGGAGGATAACAATCCATCTACTGATATTTTCGGTAATGACACGTCGTGTCAACATTTATTGAAATAGATTCACAACAACAACGACATTGGTCTTAGGAAGCAGAATATAATTACGGAATCGTTGGATAGCATGCATTGCTACTAATGCCAGCTTCTCAACATGGGAGTAGTTGAGTTCTGGTCCAACCAGGCCTCGACTCAGGTAATAAATCACATTCTCTTCAATCATATCATCTTCTTGAACCAATACCATATCGATGGTCGACTCTGCAGCGACTAAGTATAATAAGAAATCTTTATTATAATTGGGAGGCTGGAGCAGACGTGAGGGCGCATTTCAATGCTTTGAAAGAGCATTGAGAAGTTTTTTCCCAACAGAAAGGGACTCCCTTATTCAGTAAACGCATGAACCCTTTAGTGATCTTGGCATATTTTGCGATAAAACACCGAAGAAATTTTGCTTTACCATGTAATATTTGAAGCTGAGGGACTATGCACGGGGGAGGAAACTGAACTATCTCCTCGACCTTTATAGGATCGACCATGATCCCTATTGTCAAAACTATGAAGCCTAGAAGATGACCCGACATCATGTAGAAACTGCATTTGTTTGGATTCAAGCGAATCTGATAGTAGCGACATCTCTCTAAGATTATTTGGAGGTGTGTGGGATGATCAACTCTCTTACGAGATCGTGATGAAAAATCATCAAGATAAGTGTCGACTGTATGTATACAGTCGTGGAAAGAAAAAGACATGACCCGATGAAAAGTGGCTCTAGAATTCTTCAAGCCAAAAGGCATCTTACGATAAGAAAATGTGCCCCACGGATAAATAATAGTTGTTTTATGTCAGTCTTCAGGTTTGATCTGAATCTGGTTATATCCTAAAAAACCATCCATGAAAGAAAAGACCTCACAACCTGCGCATTCATCGACAATATGATCAATGAATGGGGTGGGGAAATTATCCTTTGGACATCCTTTTTCAAATCATATAAGTCCATACACACACGAATCATTCCTTGCTTTGGAACAATATTTGACACCCATTGAGTCAATTGAACGGGGTAGATGAAACCAACTTTGAGAAGTTTTTCTAATTCAACATTAATAGTTGTCGCTTTCCGAGGATTCACCAGACGAAGATTTTGTTGAACTGAATTGGCATCAGGATAATTTGTTATCTCATGTTCAAAGATTCTTGGATCAATGCCTAGAATTTCCTCGTAAGACCAGGCAAAAACGTCGCAGAATTATTTAAATAAATCTATGTAGATTTGAATCTCCTCGGGGGAGCAGTCCGCTTCGACGAAGACATTCACCATGACGCCAAGGATTCTGGAGATGTCAATAAGTATCATTTCAGTGATGGTTGCAATATTACCCTCAGCATAAAATATGTGTGTAGATAGAGGATTAATAGGACAAGACCTATCTCTAGTCATAGTCAACATGAATTCACCTGCCTCTATTCTTCTTAACTCCGAGAGAAAATAAGATCTATGATGGAGATCATCCCAGGGTTTGTTTGTACCATTCAATGCTTCTATCATTGCCTCATCAAAGGGAAAGACCAATTCTAAAGAATCAATAATGGCGAGGGAACCTTGAGCCCAAACAGGCTCGAGAATTGGATCTAACTCCTATGTAGGAGTCAGATCGGGTTCGATCGAAGATTGCTGGACAATATTGTATGCAAATTCTATCATGGACAAGGGAATGGACATGTAAGGATGCCCTTTCCCTTCCATCGAAGCCAATGGGGAAGGAATATTCCACATATCACTAAAGTAAGTCATACAAAATGACGACACTTGAAACATTTCATCCCTAGGTTGGTCGGGGACAGCCGATATGAGATTGACATCACTGGAAGGAGGCGGGTAATCGAAATTAACCATCAAAGGAGGGGAAAAACTAACCCCCACATTGACGATGCAGGGCTAAGGGTTATCAATCATTGGGACTATGGATGCCCCCAATGAAGGGTCAGGCCTGGAGAAGGACAACTGGTCAATGGTTACGATTCTACCCTGATGTGGAAACAATAAGAGCCAAAAAATGGTGGTAACCACTACATGCATTGCATAGTTCCAACTCCTTCCTAACAAGAGGTTGTAGTCGAAAGGTGCATCTATCACTTCAAATTTGATGCACATGGTCTTCTCTCCCAACTGCACAGGGAAAGAAGGGATGATACCATGTGGTATAAAACAACGATCGTCTAAAGTGGTAAGGAAAGTAGGTGACAGAGACAAAACGGGTTGGACAATGGTATTCCCACATGCCAACGACATTGCGCATGTTGAGGCACCCTCATCAACCACAGTACGGAAAATATTTCAAGTAAAAGATTTCATGGGGTGAGCCACTACTATCTAAAATGCAACGTGGTAAGGGAGACTATGTTTAAAGTTGGTCGTATCAAGCATTATCGTTCCCATATTATAGGTCTCAATAGATCCCAAAGAGGACAATAGAGACATTCTCTATGAAGGGAAGCTCTGGAGGACCTCCAAATCAGACATCGCGCAAGGGGTTTGTGACAAATCAAACACCACAAAGTAATTCAGGGCGGCCCTCGCATTCAGATTATGAAAATCTTTCTTGAACACCCCTTTATGGATGTGTGTCATTGTTTGTCCCATCGTCTTCTCAATCTGTAGAGGAACAGACATGTTTATGGATTCCTTACCCTTTTCATCAAATTCCAATATTTTGTAGTCGTGTGCCCTAGTTTCTATGTAAGCGTCACCTTTCATCATATAAACGTTCATGGCCAAGGGATCACTAGAAGACGGAGGGGGTCCTTGACTGCCCCCATCCACACTTGAAGAGGCTTGAGTCAAAATTTTCCCATGTGGAAATGGTTTCATTAACACAGTAGGCTGTTGTTGGGCTAATAACTTTTGGGCCTCCGCAAGCTGAGGGAACGGGTGAGTCAGATGGTCTTCCATGAAAATGTTACATAGATACTTCAAATTCTCTTCTTTGTGTTTCCCTTGCTAGCATTGTTGGTGGGTTTCTTATCCCCCTTACCCTTCTTATTTCATTGTTTTTTCTTTCTATCAGGCTGCTAGTTGGCCTTTGGGTTCATCGAATGCACATTGTGTACATATAACGTTTGATTAGGGGGAGTAGCCGAACTAGAGGTTTGGTTGGCCGCTGTCTGTTGTATCAACAATTTTTTCAATTGATTTGACAATTGAGTAGTGGGATTTTCTTGTGTTGAACTAACTATACCATCGGCATGTGGTACATACTTGTGTCTGGCCTTGTCAAGGATGGACCGTGGCACATCTGAAAAAATCTCATCGAGTAAACTAGACTGAGAGTATATCAGTTCAAGTTGTTGAGCTCTCATTATCGCCTCTTCCTTTGAAAACATTCTTCATGTTGCAATGTCCTTGGATAACTGAGGTACCAAAGACTTAAGGAACTACTCCAGCAAGAAATCTGGTGGGACCAGTACTTTTATCAAACTCTTCAGACGCAACCATTCTCGGATTTTTCCTAGATATGATCGACCTTTGTTTTCTCAAAGTTGGCCAACAATTCGGTGTTGTATCATATCTCACAGGTAGTTGGAAATGATTTAGGAAAACCATTTCCAAATCGCTAAAGTAAGAGTATCTTGAGTGGTCAAGCTCGATGTACCATTTCGTGGCACTCCCAATAAGAGTGCATTGAAACAGGCACAACTGTATGGAGTCATCTCATAGTGAGTTCGACGAGCATCATAGGTGAAATGTGGTCATGTGATCACTTGGATATTCATTAGGCTTACCCTAGAACTTTGGACTGTCTGAGGGAGACTTTGTTGGCATGGGAGGCCAACACGAATCGTGAAAAATTGGGTCATTTAACAACCTTGACAGGTCTGGAAAATTTAACATCATGAGAAATGGTAGTTTGGGATGTTGACTATGTACAAGAAGAAAGGAGCCTGAAGTTTGACTAGCACCGGGTTGCTAGGAAAAGTTGGGTTGCTAACCAGGGTTTTGGTAAATACCATGGCCTTGGCCAATGAACCGATACTAGGTCTGTTGGGACATCATCAGTTGATTCTCATAGTTGGACATTGAGGGTTGGGCGGGGATTGGTCCCTGCATTGTGTTGCAAAGATTTTGGAAAGGGTTTCCCCCTGTCGATCTGACAAACATAGGTACTTATCCTTTCTTGGGGTTCCATTGACTATGCAAGGGGTTTCCCCCAGTCGACATCCCTGGTGAGGGAACTGCTCCCTGCCATGGATTCCAGAGTCCTTGTGTGGAGAATACTCGTGTGTTTACCCCCTGTGTAGGAATAGTACCCTGCACAGGATTCTGTTGTCCAAAACTAGGGTTTCCCCCAGTCGAGACGACAGCTGATGAGAAAGGGTTATTTCCAAACGCCCCAAAAAAAGAGAATGACATTGAACCCAACGATGTGGTGTAGAGATAAGGTCCTAGACTACCTACTCCGGACAAGTTGTGGTTCATGTTTGGCTCAACAAGTTGATGTGGAGAACTGCTGAGCGAGGGGGACGAAAGAGGTATATGACCCCCATCGTAAGGGATATCATTATAGGGGACTGAGGTGGCCCCCATGGACCCTTGAAAAGGAGCGTTTGATAACCCTACCCCTAGACCCATGGTCTATAGGGTGGAGTAGGTGAGGACAAAGTTTGTATCAAAGCCAAGCATCCCATATGAAAACAGAGGGCCAGTCACACTCTGTGTGAATGGAGTAGTGTTCGCCACCATTGAAGACATCAGACCGTTTCCCGAAGTAAAGGTGGTTGAGACCATTGTGGTCTAGAATGGTGAAGGTGGGAAAGGAGGTAGAATTCCCCCAGTGGTGGTAGTCATTGAGGGAGTGTGAGGACTCCCTGACGAAGTAGAAACATTTTCTTCCATAACCGCTTGCAAAAATATCTAACGCTCGTGATGTCTTACCCTTAGAGGGGAAACCTGTATCAAAAGTGGTGCTGACAAGTCAGTGATTGGAGGTTTAAATGGACTGAGAGATTCTGCTCCAAGGTTAGAAATAGTCGATTCCTCCGGATTCGAGTGGTCTCCTCTCGGAGCTGGCTCGGGCACAGTTTCCTACTGTCCGGTCGCCTCAAGTGACCCTTTCTGGTAAAGTCTTTGTTGTAACGGTGGCAGTGGTGGATCTAATGTAACCGGTGGTAGGCTGATAAGCCTTTGTGACCGGCGGGGCTCTTGATATTCCACTTTATGAGAAGATCAATGATGTAGTAAGGATTTTACTAACTTTGAAAACTAAGCACACACTAGAAAAGTTCATATAATATAAAGCAAGAAAAACACTATCTAGTTGGAAGAATAGTTACACAAACCAACACTAGAGAAACTTACCGATGCAAGTGCAACTCAAACATGGAAGCACCCTTCGGGTATAACCTACATAGCGTGGCTTGACATCTGCCCTAGGTACCGTGGTATACCCAGGCAGTCACCTATGTAAGTCCCTAAAATAAAGGAATCTAAGTTGCGATCTCGCGAACAGTCATTAGGCGGGTACAATTGACATTCGATTGGACCGCAATGAACAGGGTAAAAAATCCCAAAACCTATCAAGGGTATCAGAAGAAATTGGTCTAGAAGACAACTAAGGATCCCAAATGGATTCGGGGTCCACGAAGTTCCGTGGGAAAATGAAACCAACAGTATCCCACAACAAGTCCTCAATATGTGTTCCCCACTACGCTTGGTCTGAATTTGGAGGGGTTAGCTCTGCTACCTTTCCACACGCGACCTCATGTTTATCCCCTGTGCTAGAGGGGGTTCTCCTATAACTTTCACATTTACTGCACTTTTTACAGTCCCTATCTCTAACTCCAATGTTTGTTTATAAGCCTTGAAGAGTTTCCTCTCCAACCTAATTCAAGGATCTAGCCTAGACTAGTTGATTGACCCTACAAACATAAAGTCTAGTTGATTTTAAATTATCTTTAATTTTAAATGGCTTGTTTTAAGTCAAGGAAATGACAATGAAACTAGTGGTGTGTTTTAAGAGACGAAAAAGAGGAGAAGTAAACAAAAGTGAAAGAAAAATTAATTCTAGTTAACAATAAAGATTTGCAACTAACTCTTTAACCAACTTTTCGTAACTAACTTTTTCTAAGATATTTTAAAGGAAAACCTAAAATGAAAGTTCGCTCGACTACAGGCTACTTAATGTTTTAAGGAATCAATAAAGAACTTAAGAAAATAAGTCTTTTTCCTAACAAACAAAGTAACTAACCCAACTACTTAACCAAACAAAAAAATGAAATATTTTTCTATTCTTTTTTTTATGCCTCAAACAAGATACTTGAAATAAATTCTTTTTCTTTTTATTTAAAGTAAGTGAAAGGGGAAAAAGTGAAAAACAAGACAAGACTGAAAATTGACCTTTGGCCCACTGCAGATCGTGAGTCACTAAAGACACCTAACATGTTGATCAACAAAAATCAAAGACTTGCCTAAAAACCTTTCGAACTAAACACAAGAAATCTTTGAAAAGATAACCAAAATGACATCAAACCCAGACTTCTATAGTAAAAACAGAGACACTGTACTTAATCAAGAAACCCTGATAAGTGAAACTTCAATCAAGGAAGAGGTTGACTTCCTCTTCTTAAAGAAAATATTTCTTGATGCATGCACGCTACTGATGCTTAAGAATACTGCATATGTATGTGGGTTGTCTAAAAGCAGGGCACGTATGTACGCGTGCTGACACACAGCAGGCCGCATACACCTCTGTACTTCTTAAAAAAAAATTAAAACAGACAGACTGACAGGGCAGGGATAATTGGTATGACACCAACATGTGACCTGAATCCCTTGAAGGCTCAGAAAACTCAGAAAATAAACTCAAAAGATATAAAACCAATCAAACACCCAAAAAATCCCCTAAAATCCTAAAGGCCTCCCCAGTATGGTCGCCAGTTCTGCTATAGCGGGAAAACCCCCCTATGGACTACACTAGGGTTCAACATGTAGGCATATCTAACTGTCTAAAAGTCTCCTACCTTTCTAAATACCCTGAATATATCCCGGACTCATACATGAAAGACAAAGTGAGATGGATCAAGTAACTTTACCTTTTACTCCATGTCTGGTGTTGATCCTCTATCTCTTGATAGCTCCATTGACTGCAAGCCTCCTCCCAAGGCTGACTTGCATTCATGAACAGATAAAAAAGAAAATAAAAACATGCATCTCATATATAAATCATGGGTTAGATGTTATAATAAAGCATAAATCACATACAAATATTTGACACATCATATTTCGGGACATGAAAATTATTTGTTTTATTGATATCACAATGTTTACTTACAACAAGGTCGGCGACTGCTCCATGAGCCTGGTCCGGGATCATCTTCACCAAGCTCCAACTGTGCCTCCACGTATCATTCTCCTCTCACACTTCTTCTAGGGAAATGGAATAGGCTTATGATGGAGGAAAAAGGGAAAAATGAGAAATTTTGATGAAAATCTCACAAGGTGGCTGCAATTTCTTAGGGCAAGGAGGGGATGTGAAATGGGAAGAATTTCACTGTTCTTATGCTTGGCTTAAGAATGAGACCCCAACACCTCCTTTTATATGAAAAAAGGATGGTTATTTGGTTGGGTGACGAGCTATAGGTGGTGGATCGGTTGGGAAACTACCCAATAGCCTGTAATCTCAACGAATTCCTTGCAACTTTTTAATTTTTTCAACTTTTGCAAGTATACGGGGGTTGTAATGGTGCAGATAGTGTACGTACGTGAGTTGTAGTGGTGCAACAAGTGTGTGTACTCTTAAAAAATAATGTTTTTAAGAAGACCAACTCAGTGATGGCTTAGCAAAAATAGCAAGTAAGAGAGCCAAATGCCAGGTATGCATGTATGGAGCAATTTAGGGTTATAACAATAAGTAGTCCAGAGGTCGATCATGTTAGGCACCAAATAAGAAGGCATGAATTGGATAGTTTGCAAGGCAAGTTGAGGGATCTTAAGCCACCATCCTTTGATGGTGAAAGAGGAAGGGAAGATGATGTTGAAGCATGGTTTCTTGGACTCAAGAGGTATTTTCAATTGCATAAGTAATCATCAAACCTAGAATCCATAATTGGCACATACCATTTACATGGGAAAGTTATTATGTGGTGGGATCAACTGAAGCAGGTTGAGCACATTAAAGAAAGAAGGATCACTTGGAAGCAGTTCAATAAATATTTTCAGAAGGAGTACCTTTCAGATCACTTCTATGACAAGAAAATGCAGGATTTATTTGAACTCGGGCTGGGAAGCATGACCATGGAAGAGTATGAAAATAAGTCTGTGGGGCTGCTAAAGTATGTAGGGTTTCTAAAAGATGAGAAGGTGGAAGTATAGAGGTTTTTGAGTGGACTTCTATCCTTTTATAAAGAGAAGATTCAATATGATGAACCTAGGACTTTGATTGAGACCATTAGGAAGGATAATTACCTATATGAGCAAGGGAAGGGAAGAGAATCCATACAGAAATCTTGGAAGGATAAGAAGAAGGATAAATCTAATCAGAGAAAGAAAAGATTCAAACCTCCTTTCAATAGAAATAACCCAAATAAAAATCATCCCGACTAGTATTCTAGGGATGAATCCAAGAGAGAATACTCCTTGGGAAAAAGGGGAAGGCCACAAATCCAATTTTGGGGATGCAAAGAAGATCACATGTACAAGGATTTCCCTCACAGAAAGGAAAAGTGAAGACCATGCACAACATCCAATAGGCTGCAACACTAGAAAACATGGGAAGAATATATGCAGCCTTAGATGATCGACAAACAGAGTACCAATCCAATATGATTGAGGTGGAAGGTAAGATAATTAATCAACCTGTTTCTATTTTAGTTGATTTAGGAGAAATTCATTGTTACATTAATCCTACAATAGTGGATAGATTACATTTGGAGAAAATTAATCTTAGAAATCAAGTTTGGTTTAGCTAGCCACTATAACCAGAAGGAGAATCCATGATATGGTCAAAGGTTTTTCCATAAGTCTTAATGGTGTGAATACTAATGTTGATATAAATATTATAACATTGGGTTCTTATGGTATTCTGATTGCAATGGATTGGTTGGACAAGCATTATGTTGTCCTAGATTTTCATAACAAGAAATTTTCATGTCTAGATGAAGAAGGAAAATAAAGCACTATGAAAGGAGTTCCAAGACCCATATCTATAAGGGAGATTTCAGCCTTGCAACTGAAGAGATGTTTTAGAAAAGGATTTCAATTGTATGCATCCCATGTGGAGGAACCAAAAAATAGAAAGGGTCCAAGCCTTGAATAATTTTCGATACTACAAGAATTTAAAGATGTATTCCAAGAAATACCAGGGTTGCCACCAAAGAGGGAGATATATTTTTCTATTGATTTAGTGCCAGGGGATGCCACGGTGTCAAAAACACCTTACAGAATGAGTACACCAGAATTAAAAGAATTACAAATGTAGTTGAAACAATTGTTGAAGAAAGGGTACATACGTCCAAGTGTTTCACCTTAGGGAGAACTAATACTCTTTGTCAAAAAGAAGGATGGAACTTTGAGGTTGTGTATTGACTTTCAACAGCTGAATAAATCCATTGTAAAGAACAAGTATCCTCTACCCAAAATTGATGACCTCTTTGATCAACTAATATGGGAAAATATATTTTCAAATATAGACTTGAGATCGGGATACCATCAGGTAAGAATCAAGGAAGAAGACATCAATAAGACAACCTTTAGAACCAGGTATGGGCATTATGAATTTGTAGTGGTGCCATTTGGATTTTCCAATGCACCAGTTATGTTTATGTGCTTAATGAATGGCATATTTAGAAACTATTTGGATAAGTTTGTCATAGTATTATTGGACAACATACTTGTCTATTCTAATTCATAGGAAGAGCATGAACATCACCTAAGATTGGTATTGCAAGTGCCGAGGGAACATCAGTTGTATGCCAAGATTAGTAAGTGTTCTTTTTACCAAGAAAAGATACATTACTTGGGACACATTGTTTCAAAACAAGGTACAGTAGTGGATCCAAATAATATTGAAGCCATTAGAGGATGGCCAACACCCAAGAATGTTTCAGAATTCATATCTTTTATGGGGTTAGCTGGTTACTACAGAAGATTTATAGCAGGGTTCTCTAAGATCACTCATCTCATCACTTCTTTGTAAAATAAGGGAATTAGATTTGAATGGACCTCTGAGTATGAACATAACTTTAATTTGTTGAAAGAATTACTTACTAGTGCTCCTATTTTAAATATTTTTGACCCAAATGCAAGTTTTATGGTATGTACAGATGCATGCAAGGAAGGACTTGGTGGATTCTTGACTGAAAATGGACATGTCATTGGTTACAAGTCTAGAAAGCTTAAAGAGAATGAGAGGAAATATGACACACATTACTTGGAACTTGTTGTCATTGTTCACGCTTTGAAGATGTGGAGGAATTATCTCACTGGGGAGAGATTTGAATTGAGAACAAACCATAGTGGTTTGAAATATCGTTTTGAACAACCAACTTTGAATGCCATACAAAAGAGATGGTTGGAATTTTTAAGTGAATATGATTTTGACATCAAGCATATCAAAGGAAAAGAAAATAAATTTGTTGATGGACTTAGTAGAAGAGTACATTGCATGCATGCTACAATTGTTAGTATGCATCAAGTTAGATTTAAAGAGAAAAATTTTAGATGTTGTTGTCACGGATCAACATTACCTACAGGTATAAGAAAGATTACAACAAGAAAATGTATAATGAAAAATTAACAAATATGAGATGAAAGAAGATGGATTACTTATGCATAAAAATAGAATTTATGTTCCTAGTTCTGAAGAACTTAGGAATTTTGTATTAAAAGAAATGCATAATGTTCCATATGTTGGACATCCTAGTTACCAGAAAACAATTATAGTAGTGAGAAGCCAATTCTTTTGGACAGGAATGAAAAAAGATGTTGTTGATTACATTTACAGATGTATGGAATGTCAGAGAGTGAAGGCTGAGAAAATGAACCCAACGAAATTTATACAACCATTACCAATTCGAGAGAAGAAATGGGAAGTGGTAACCATTGATTTTATAACTAAATTTCCCAGGACAACAAGACAACATGATTTAGTCATGGTAGTGGTTGATAAATTAACAAAGTCTGCTTGTTTTGTTCCTGTAAAAATGATTCATACAGCAGCTAATATTACATAAATTTACATGAGGGAGATTGCTAGGGTGCATGGGATACCTAAGGAAATTGTCTCAAACAAAGACACAAAGTTTACTTTAAATTTCTGGGGGGGGTTGTTTAAAGGATTTGGTACAAATATGAACTTTAGCACAACATACCATCCATAGTCCGATGGGAAGAGAGAGACATTTAACAAAGTAATTGAAGACATTTTGAGAATGTATGAGATGGATAAGCCATGTAAGTGGGAATATTACTTGCACTTGGTTGAGTTTTTCTATAATAATGGGTATCAAGCTTCATTGAAAATGATCCCATTTGAATCTTTGTATGTGTTACACATTATTTTCTTCACCCTCGTGATCACTAATGATATGTGTATTGCCTAATTCTTTGTTCCCTGAAGGCCATTGAAGAAATAAGAATTTCTCCTGAGAAATGGAATCATATTTTCCTTAATGAAAAACCATATCAAAGAAGATCATCGCACATTTCCAGTGTTAAGGTTGCAACGATCCCCAAGCATCACATGTTTCACCACAGTGGCCTGTGACGTTGTCGCGGGTTTTTATGTTGAGGGTGTGGCAATGCTCAAACAAAGGAAAAAGGTGAATTTCTTGAAGGTTATAGAATGGAATCTCCAAAAGGATGAGGTGGACTCTGATCGGTTTGGATCTCACTCACTTCTCTGATTTAGTGGGATCATGTAACACCCCTATTTCCACCAGCTTGTAATTAATCATTAATTATAATTACCATGATATGGCATGGTGATGTAGACCTATCGACCCTCAGACCGAGATCCTCTCACAGGATCGTTCTCTATACCCTTGAGCCAGATTAGCTCTTTCGATTCCTCACGGGAATCTCAATTTTATCGATTCACAGGTCCTTTTCGCAACTTGCAATCTCGCGAGTTCGCGAGTCATGACTCCCGACTCTTCCTTCTCAAATCTGTGATACCCAAGATCGTGAAATGGTTATAGCTCCTTCTCTGTCAGCACCTTTTGTGTGTGACCATCGGCTAGGCTTAAATGACAATGCCTCTCGCAACTTGCCACTTCACGAGTTTCATCGTCGAGCTCACGTACTCTTGTCTCACAAATTCCCGAGATGCGAGAAGTCAACAAAATATTGACACCTTCCTCCAGGCGACGCATGTCCTCCTATATTCTTCTCAGGCCCACTTCGTGGTTCCACCACGTGTCCCTCGTGCCTGACTTTCGACACTTCACGACTTCACTTCCCAAAGCCCTACCTCCATTGTATCCCAACACCCGAATTTCCAAGATCCCGAACTCCTCGCTACCTCTTATCGCAACTCGCGACTTCGGGACTTTTGGGACAGAAGTGTCGACTTCCTATCCGCCAATATGCCAAAATGTCGAAATTCTGACACGTCCTGAATGTGGGTCCCACAACGGAACTTCCCGCCTTTTTGAGTGTCGGGCTTCGCGGCTTCACGAATCCTAATTCTATATTCTCGGTTCTCTGACTCACAAAACCTTGAAATGGTCAACAAAGGTTTGACATCTGTGTCGACAAGTATGCCACCTGTCCACTATGTGTTGTCAAGTTCTTCTGCACCATCAACCTCCGAATGCGTGATAGGCATGGTGAGACTCTGATCCAACGGTCCTCACATGACCTAGATCCTAAGGATGTCCTCGCTCCTCGCAATTTTTCCACTCATGACTTGGAGCACCCAACTTCTGGGCTCTCACCTTGTGAACCTCCGAGTTTGTCAGATCCCTAGATCTTTGCCACCTGTCCTCCTCTAATGGATGGCTGCGATTCTCTCGCCACTTCACCACTCGTGAAGTCAAAGAACTTCCTTCTCTGACCTCCGATGTTCGAATCCCCGATAGAGAGGAGCTTGTGACACGTGTCCTTCCAATCAGATGACTCAGATTCTTTCACAGTTTCACAACTTCACCTTTCGCAACCTCGCGAATCTTGTGGCAAGGCTTTCAGTTCTCCAACTCACGAAACCCCGAGATGAGATTTCGTGAGTGATCTAATGGTCCATGTTGGTTCTAATCCTATGGCCCAATTTCTCCTGAGCTTGCACTTCAAAAAACACTCACCGTAACCTTCTTTCTCCTCTGTAAGATCTGATGGTTCTCGGGATTTTGCGAATTCCCCTCAGAGAATTCCGACTGTCAAATTCCTCGACGATTTCTACAAAATGAACACGGTATCTCTTCATAAAATTTATCCACCAGCAAAGAATGTCGTTGCGCCTCCTTCTGACACTTCAAGGCCCTAGCCCTCTAGAGATTTTCTTTGACAACTTCGAAGATCCTATCCCTCCTAAGCTTGATTGAAAAATCCTCAAGTCCTTTGGGTAAATTTCCTGCGTGCACTCCTTGTGGAAATTCTTCAAATAGTTCCAAGTATTTGAACCTCTTCGACTCTGCACACTCCCTGCGACAGCAGTCTTTCAACAATTTTGCTCAGGTTGCAAACACTGAGACTTCACTCGGCCTGTGCACTCCTTGCACGTCTCCTGTGCTTAACTTACACTTCTTCGAGAATGAGAACAATGTTATCTCTCCTGATCTTGCAGAGACAAACTCTGACTTCTGTCAACGCACACCTTGCAGACAATTTCACTACACTCCTTGCAGGAAAACTCTTGCTTAGATGGAGAAACAATTGAAACTCATTCCTTACTCTCCCTCTCTTCAGATTTCAGACATTAAATATGAAATCGTATGTTCATGCATCAAATAAAATGCATAACAGAGAGTAAACAATCATATATCAATCAACATGCATAACACAGAAAGCAACTGGACACCATGAGTCTGAACTAAAGATCTTTGTATTAATCCAGAACTTTTGTACATGGGTTTTTACTCTACACAACTGTCTATTTCTTCTTCTCTATGCTCTTTTGATCAATTATTCTGCTAATGATACAATGATACAAGTGAGGGTGTCTATATATGTTTTCCCTCTGTCTCCTAAAATTGTCAAATCTAAGAATTCAAAGCTACCTACTTACATTTACTAGTATAAATGCCTCTTAGACCTTCAAACGAGAACAGGACGCTCAACATCCGATTACAATCAAGAAGTACACCCTTCCTTAATTATCTTATTTAATTTTTGCACATCCAACTTCAAAACATTTCAAACAATTCATCATGTGCCAAAATGCGTTGGTGCTTTCCCCACGCTCGCTTGTTGTTGGCAATGCTCCTGCATCATACTCCCTCGCTTGAAAATTTTCATGGGCTCTTGTCCATGAGATCTTGCACAGTCTGCCCATGCTTTTGAATCTCTACTTCATTCTCCTAGCTGACATCTTCAACTAGGTGTCCCTTCCACTTGACCAAGTATTCAAAATATTCCCTTATTCTGGTCGTTTTGCTAACTCTCTTGTCCAATATGCTTTCCATCTGTGGCTTCTCTACTTTTTCATCACTTTTTCCTACTTTGTATGCATACAAATCTAAGACATTTAATATCGAAGAAATTCTGATCCCCTTGGGTAATTCAATCTCATAAACATTTGCCCCAAATTTCTTCAAGACCTTACATGGTCTGATCTTCTTCATCTTCAGTTTGTTATATGTCCCCTTCGAGAACCTTTCTTTTCTCATATGTGCCAGAATCAAATCACCAACCTCAAATTGAATTTGTCTCCCGTGTTGATATTCTCTGCACTTATACTCTTGGCTCGAGTTTTTCAATCGCTCCTTCACATGGTTGTGAAGTTCCTTCATTGCTTCTGCGAAATCCTCTGCACTAGCACTCCTAGTTGCATTATGTTCTGAATCTATCAATTCTGAAACTCCTCTTGGTTGCATCCCATAAACAATCTGGAATGGAATCTTCCTTATGCTTCTGTTGATTGAATCATTATAAGAAAATTCCGCCTGTGGCATAATATTATCCCACTGACTATGGTGTTCTGTCACCAAGCTCCTCAGCAAGTCTCCCAAAGTTATGTTCACAACTTCTGTCTGTCAATCCGTCTGAGGATGATAAGATGAACTGAACGACAAGTTTGTTCCCAACTTTTTCCATAAGGTTCTCCAAAAGTGTCCCACGAACTTGGTGTCTCGATCCGAAACTATGCTCCTTGGTAAGCCATGAAGTCGAATGACTTCTTTGAAAAACAGATTCGGAATGTGAGTTGTGTCACTGGTTTTCTAACATGGTATGAAGTGTGCCATCTTAGAAAATCTATCCACTACCACAAAGATTGAATCAAACCCTCTTTGTGTTCTTGGCAGCCCCAATATGAAGTCCATGCTTATTGCATCCCACAGCCTGTCAGGTATGGGTAACGGTTGATAACAGCTTGCATTCTGCCTCTTTCCTTTTGAATGCTGACAAATTATACATCTGTCCACGAATATTTTGACATATTCTCTCATTCTTGGCCAAAAATATGACTCATTTAAGTTTGAGAACGTCTTGTCATGACCGAAATGCCCGGCCAATCCTCCACTGTGTTTCTCCTTCAACAAATTCTCCCTCATGGAGCATTTTGGAATACAAAGTTGAACACGCTTAAACAGTAATCCTTCCTCGATCATGTATTCTATCCATTGGCTTCTATCCCTGAGAATTGGATTCTCAACTGCTTCATACACCTTCTTAAAATCTGGATCATCTATGTACATGTCCCTGAGATCATCAAAACCCAGTGTTTTGACTCTGAACTCCTGCAACAGCAAACATTTCGTGCTCAAAGCATCAACAAATTTGTTAGCAGTTCTAGAAATATGCTTAGTTACAAAAGTAAAGTTCTGCATGTATTCAACCCATTTAAAATGTCTTTGATTCAACTTCTCCTTTTGAGTCACAAATTGCAAAGCATGATTGTCACTGTATAAGACAAACTCGTTAGGAATCAAGTAGTGTCTCCACTTCTTCAATGCCTGAATAATAGCATAGAACTCCTTGTCATACGTAGAGTATTTCACTTTCGCTTCATTAAGATTCTCACTGAAGTAAGCTATCATCCTATCTTCTTGGCTCAAGACTGCCCCTATTACAAATCCACTTGCATCACATTTTACCTAAAATGTCTTTTTGAAATTCGGCAACACCAAAATTGGTTGTTCCATGATTTTCCTTTTCAACAAATTGAAGCTTTTCTCTGCATCTTCTATCCAGTGAAAAGACTTATGTCTCTTCTTCACTGTGTCCATCATTGGTGCACTAATTCCACTGAAATTCCTAATGAACTTCCGGTAGAAACTAGCCAATCCATGAAAACGTCTCACCTCAAATATACTCTTTGGTGATGGTCAATTCTTAATTACTTCCACTTTATCTGGATCCATCCTCAACTCATCTGTAGAAATAACAAACCCCAAATAAATGAGCTATGTCTTCATGAATGAGGATTTCTTCATGTTTATTAGCATCTTCTCTTGTTGTAGCCTCTTCATCACTGTAGCCAAATGTTTCAGATGCTCTGCCTCTATTTTACTGAAAATCAATATGTCATCAAGATACACAATGACAAATGTTTCGATGAAATCCTTCAGGACTTCATTCATCAACCTCATGAAATTACTTGGTGCATTCGTTAAGCCAAATGGTATAACAAGCCACTCATACAACCCTTCATTAGTCTTGAAGGTTGTCTTTCATTCATCACCTTCTCTCATACGAATCTGTGATATCCACTTTTCAAATCAATCTTCGAAAAAAAATTGGCTCCACTCAAGCAATCCATCAAATCATCCATCCTTGGCAATGGAAATATGTACCTGATGGTTATCTTGTTGATTTCCCTCGAGTCAGTACACATCCTCCATCCTCCATATTTCTTCAGACTGAGCACTGTCGAAACAACATATGGACTCAAGCTTTCTCTAACAACCCCTTGTCCATTAAGTCCTGGACCTGTCTTTTGACCTCTTCATTCTCTTGTGGCATCAATCTGTACGTTTCTTTGTTTGGTAAAATTGCTTCAGGTATGAGATCAATATGATGACTCACACTTTTGATCGATGGAAATGAACGAGGTAGCTCGTCCACTACTATGTCAACAAACTCTTCCAACAGTTTCTGAACCTCTTCCGATAAATCATCTACCCTTGTACTGGTTAAAAAAAAATTAGGCTTCCTGACCACAATAAATTGTGGTTCCTCCTTCTTCTTAACCTCTGTAAGAAGTTCCTTCCCACTCATGAGAAGTACAATGTTACTTACTTCAGGTTTCACCTCTTTGTCCTTAATCGACAACAACATGTGAGTTCTCCCATTCTTCTCTAGGGTGTATGTGTTCTTCCTCCCATCATGAATCACATTTCTATCATATTTCCATGGTCTACCCAACAATATATGACAAACATCCATGGGAATAACATCACAGAGTATTTCATCTTTATACCCTCCTATTTTAAATTCAACTAAACATTGTTTAGTGACATTTACCTGATGTCCTTTTTGTAGCCATGAAACTCTGTATGGGCTCGGATGTTCAATAGTCTCTAGCTCCAGCTTTTCTACCACCTTTGTAGAAATGAGATTATCTGTGATACCATTGTCCACAATGACCTTGCATACCCTATCCTTGGTCTTGCAAGCAGTCCGAAAAAGACTGTTCCTTTGCACTGGATTCTCCACCTCCTTCTCTGGCGTTAAGAGAAATTTTCGCATCATCAGCGATCTTCCACCTTCAGCATCCTCTGCCTCAACATTCCGCCTCTATGATTCAGCAATGTGAGTTTCACCTCCTTCTTTCCTTCTGTCTGGACACTCATAATATTTATGTCCGACCTTCCTACATGTGAAGCATTTCACTACTCCACCTCTTCCTCTTCCTCTACCTCTGGTATGAGGAAAAATGTTTCCATCAGCATACTGACCTCTCTGTTCGGTATGCTACCCTCTCTATGATCTTCCACCTCTCTCAGTTTGAGTATGAGGTTTCTTCCACTCTTCCTTGGGTTTCTGATTTCTATCCTGGGCAATTTATTTGCCTTTGGGATGACTTCTGCCTCGACCTCTTTGACCTTGTTTTCAGCTCAGCTTCTCTTCAGCTTTTAGAGCCATCTGATAAGTATCTTCCACTGTTCAGATGGTCATCATGCTCATCTCATCCTGAATGTCGTATCTCAGACCATTCATGTACCTAGCAGCTTTTTCATCATCACTTTCGCGATGACCTGCCCTGATGTTCATCCTGTAGAATTCTTCAGTGTACTCCTTCACTGTCATCAACTTCTGTCTCAAATTCTGCATTCTTCGAAATAGAGTAATCTGGTAATCCTTGGGAATGAATTCTTCCTTCATCTTTTTGATCATCCTATCCCAACTCTTGATTTTATGCTTGCCTTTGCAGCGTCTGGTAGCTTGTAGCTCATCCCACCACCATGCTACATGTCCTTTCAATCTTGTGACAACATGTTTGACATTTTTGTCCTCCTCAATATCTTCATAGCAAAAATATGTGTCCAGAGCTCTAATCTAGTCTAGAAGCTCTTCGACATCTAGGTTTCCTTCATATACTGGAATATCCATTTTTACTCTAGCACCCATTCTTGCAATAGACCTAATTAGGCATTCATTTGTTGCATCTTCTGTTGTGACTTCTTCTCCTTCATGTCCAACTTCATTTTCACTTTCGAAATCACTGACATCCCCAACACCAATTGTGTGCCTCTGTTTTATTTCCATGTCCACAACTTTGGTGCGTAGGACATGTATATATCTTTCCATGGTTGGATTTGGCACCTGCCTACCCCTTCCTTTTGGCATTTCCCTATCCTTTGGTGGATTGGGTGTTTGTCTATATCTTCTTCTCGGTGGCATGGCTGAGATTTTCTTTCTCTCTTTCCCTGTCTGAAGTATACAAACAGAGTCAACCTCTGATACCACACTAACATAGACCTATTGGCTCTCAGACCGAGATCCACTCACAGGATCATTCTTTATCCCCTTGAGCTGGATCGGCTCTTCAATTCCTCGCGGGAATCTCAATTTTATCGTTCCACAGGTCCTTTTCGCAACTCACAATCTCGCGAGTTCGCGAGTTGTGACACTCGACTCTTCCTTCTCAAATCCATGATACCCAAGATCATGAAATGGTTACGACTCCTTCTCTGTTAGTACCTTTTGTGTGTCACCACCGGTTAGGCTTAAATGCCAGCACCTCTCGCAACTCGCCACTTCATGAGTTTCACCATCGAGCTCACATACTCTTGTCTCACGAATTTTTGAGATGTGAGAAATCAACAGAATATTGACTCCTTCCTCCAGGCAACGCGTGTCTGCCTGTCTTCTTCCTGGCCCCACTTCGTGGTTCTACCATGTGTCCCTCATGCCTGAATTTTGACACTTCGCGAATTCTCTTCCTGAAGCGCTACCTCCGTTGTATCCCAACACTCGAAATTGCGAGATCTCAAACTCCTCACTACCTCTTATCACAACTCGTGACTTCGGGACTTTCAGGATAGAAGTCTTGATTTCCTATCTGTCGATATGCCAAAATGCTGAAATTCCGACACGTCGTCAACGCAGGTCCCACAATGGAACTTCCCACCTTTTTGAGTTTCGGACTTCACAAATTTGTGAATCCTAATGTTATATTCTCTATTCTCCAACTCACGAAACCCCGAAATGGTCAACAAAGGTTTGACCTTCATTTCGACAAGTATGCCACTTGTCCACTATGTGCTGTAAGGCTCGTCTCCACCTTCAACCTCCGAATGCGCGATAGGTGCGGTGAGACTCTGATCCAACGATCCTCACTTGACCTGGATCCTAAGGCTGTCCTCGCTCCTCGCGATTTTGCCACTCGCGACTTGGAGCACCCAACTTATGGGCTCTCACCTTGTGAACCTCTGAGTTCGCGAGATCCCTAAATCTCTGCCACCTATACTCCTCCGATCGACGGCTATGATTCTCTTGCGACTTCGCAACTCATGAAGTCAAAGAACTTCCCTCTCTAACCTCCGATGTCTAAATCCTTGATAGAGTGGATATTGTGACACGTGTCCTTCCAATCAGACGACTCAGATTCTTTCACGGTTTCATGACTTCACCTTTCACAACCTCATGAATCTTGTGGCAAGGCTTTCAGTTCTCCAACTCATGAAACCTCGAGATGAGATTTCGTGAGTGATCCAATGGTTCCTATTGGTTCTAATCCTACAACCCAATTTCTCCTAAGCTTGCACTTTGAAAAACACTCACCGTAACCTTCTTGCTCCTCTGCAAGATCTGACGGTTCTCTAGATTTTGCAAATTCCCCTCGGATAATTCCGACCGTCAAATTCCTCCTTGACGATTTCTATGAAATGAACACGGTATCTCTTCACAAAATTTATCCACCAGCAAACAATGTCGTTGCACCTCCTTCCGACACTTCAAGGCCCTAGCCCTCTAGAGATTTTCTTCGACAGCTTCAAAGATCCTATCCCTCCTGAGCTTGATTTAAAAATCCTCAAGTCCTTTGGGGAAATTTCTTGCGTGCACTCCTTGCGGTAATTCTTCAAATACTTCCAAGTATTTGAACCTCATTGACTTTGCACACTCCCTGCGACAACAGTCTTTCAACAATTACACTCAGGTTGCAAACACTGAGACTTCACTCAGCCTGCGCACTCCTTACACATCTCTTGTGATTAACTTACACTTCTATGAGAATGAGAACAATTTTATCTCACCTGAGCTTGCATAGACAAACTCTGACTTCTATCAATGCACACCTTGTGGATAATTTCACTGCACTCCTTGCAGGAAAACTCTTGCTCAGACAGAGAAACAATTGAAACTCATTCCTTACTCTCCCTCTCTTCAGATTTCAGACATTAAATATGAAATCATACATTCACACATCAAATAAAATGCATAACAGAGAGTAAACAAGCATATATTAATCATCATGCATAACATAGAAAGCAATTGGACACCATGAGTCTGAACTAAATATATTTGTATTAATCCAGAACTTTTGTACATGGGTTTTTACTCTACACAACTCTCTGTTTGTTCTTCTTTATGCTCTCTTGATCGATTATGTTGCTAATGATACCATGATACAAGTGAGGGTCTCTATATCTGTTTTCCCTCTGACTCCTAAAACTGTCAAATCTAAGAATTCAAAGCTACCTACTTACATTTACTAGTATAAATGCCTCTTAGTCCTTCAGACGAGAGTCAGACGCTCACAGTCTGATTCCAATCAAGAAGTACACTCTTCCTTAATTATCTTATTTAAGTTTTGCGCATTCAACTTCAAAACATTTCAAACAATTCATCATGTGCCAAAATGCATTGGCGCTTTCCCCACGCTCGCTTGTTGTTGGCGATGCTCCTACATCACATGGGAACAATGTAAATATATTATGGTTCAAACTACCAATGATTGAGTGTGGGGGTGAATCCTTGAGGTACTGGCCATGATATCACTATAGGAAAGAGTGAGGAGATTGTAGAGAGGGTCAATTAGTTCAAATGACCCAAACTCCCTTTGTTGATATAATGAGCCTCTCTGGATCCCAAGGAGAGAAATCAATTAATGAAAAAGGACCGGTGGTTGACCATTCAATCAACCCTATGAATGGAAGCATGGTATGACTAAAGATGTCATCCCAAAGTACCGCAAGGTCTAGTAGACCAAGTTGACTTGAGTTCCCTTCTAACAGAAGGAACAGGATGGGTCGAGAACCATACTGGGAAAAGATATAAAGAAAATAGAGACAAGGAAAAAGATATAAACAGAGAGGAGAGCGCACAGAGATCTCTAGTGGATGATGAAAATAAGGCCGTGATCTTGATTCTAAGTGAGAATCTCATAAACCTTTCCAAGTCCATGATAAAGAAAGAGATCTATGAAAGTTTGCAAAGAATAGAACCCGAGCAGAAGCTGAAACAGATAAATAATCCTTGAGAAACTGCGAGAGTTCCATGGTGATATCATGGCTTGGCATGGGGGTGGCCAGAGTGTTAAGAATGAATGCCTCTAAGCCTATGGTTGTGTGGAGAGGTGAATACCCATAGTTAGTTAGTTGGCTTCCACCTATAATAGATAAGTATTCTCATATCCTATGTAATTGGACTGTAACTATAGATTAAAGTTGGATATCCTGTGAATGCTTCAGGGATGTGCATATTTGCTTAATGGTTATACTATATCCCTTTTATTTCTTCTTGATTATGTATTTAGGCAAGTAAGAAATTTTGTGGTTCGGACATGACTTGTACTCCTAATTTGATAACCCTGTGATGGCTTAAACTAGAGAAAAGAATTGTGAGTCCGTCGACCTTGGGCACAATTTCACGTGTGCATGTCGACACTCCTAGTCGTTATGAGTTCCTTGGAGGAAGGAATCTATTAAATCTCAGGAGAGATAGTGCCCGTGTTCATAGGATCTCTGCGAGGCGGGCAGAGACTGAGAACCCTTAAGTTCTAGAGTTGATAGATGAGCATAATAGGTGTGCGAAGGATTTCTCTAAGCGTTGAGTTTAGGAGAATTAGTGAAAAATACTTAAGTATTTAAGGAGTTGATAGAAATCAGGTAGAATAGTGAGTTTCAATCCCATAAAGGAGAGATCCTTTCATTTGAAAGATGAATGGATGAGATTAGTACAGGAGAGGCTGAATTTCTTCATGATCATCGAATCTGGAGAAAGAATGATGGTGTTAACCCTTAGAAACCTTCAGAATTCATGGGTCCGGTGAATCGAGCATATTCTTTGCACAGGAGGTGAAACCCTTGGAAGTCTCAAAGTTAATATGGGTTGTAGGTATGAGGATGCCTGGGAAATATTCTAACCATCATATCTACGATATAGTCAGTTCGACATTGACAACTTCAGGAGGATAGAGGTTTGGTAGCACCAAAACCCCCGAAGACCCGAAGTCCCGAAGTTTATGTGGATCATGGATCTAAGGTTCTTTCGGGATCCCTCATGACCGTTCGATTGTGGGGATGGGAGTATCAACATCAATATACTGTGGGAGCCCATGTGTCAAGCGACGAGGGTTCCAGGTGTCACTCTCAGAGTGGCACACAATGGGATCCAAAGGACCCTTGAACAAAAGTTACGAGCCGAAGAGTCGAAGAAGATCTGAGTCATCCAAGTTAAAGGGACAGGTGTCATCAGATCCTGTGCTTCAGGTGAAATTACTTTAGGAGAAAAGGGGATGTGTTGAATAAGAAATCATGAAGGCTAGAGAGCTGGAGTTCATCTGAGTCATCTGTTAGCTAAGGATAGGTGTCAGTAGATCTTCCATTTTGGGAGATAGCCACTTTAGAGGAAAGTGGGGTCATGTGAGTTGAGTAATCTTGAAGTAAATCGTGACCGTCAATTTGAGAGAGACATGCATCAAAATATCGTCGAATTTGAGTGAAATCACCCTGAGAGAAATTGAGTGGGGAGAGGTTGAAACTCCTGAAGCCCGAAGAGCCAAAGTAATTTATAGTTGTCGATCTATGGGAGACACGCGTTAGCAGATCACATACATTAGAAGAGGGGAGAAAGCAACGCGGAGTAGAGGGACACTCGAAGTGGATCCCCACTGTCGAATGAGAGGGATGTTTGGCGCACGATCCTTAACTTCAGAAGAAAACACTCTAAGAGAAAAAGAGTTGGAGTGCTTGGAACTCCCGAACACTGAAGTCCCAAAGAAGATCATAATTTTCAATCACGAGGGATGCGTGGCACTCGATCTATAACTCCAGGTACAGAGTACTTCATAGGAAAAGGGGTAGGAATGTTTGAAACTCCCGAATTTCAAAGTCCCGAAGTAAACCAGGGGCGTCAAAATATCTGAGGGAAAGCGACGTTAGATCATGAAATTTGGAGGTTTGCCACTCTAGAGGATTCGTGTGGTGATCGTCTTGGCGCATGTTGTCTTAGAGTTTGGTCATAGACTGCGGTCTAGGAGGTAGAAATAAATAAATATTTATGTTGGGTTTTTTATGGGTCTTCTCAAAGTGGTCAAAATATCAATAGTGTTGGAGTTGTTTTATATTTCTCAAAGGACCATAATATCAAATTTAAAGTAGCTCCTAGGGTTCGATCAAACAACACAATAGAAGTAATGGCACTAATTTACTAATAAAATGTGCTTTATACGAATATTTCAAAACTATAGGTTTATTTTGATTCTTCTTTAGTGATTAATTGGATGGTAGGTACTTCACATATCCAAAATGTCATGCTCAAGCCTTTAAGAGATAGTCTTAAAGATATCAATGTTATATTTAAGACATCTATTTCACCAATTTTTTCAAGGAACTAAACATAGTGGTCGACAAACAAACTATCAAAATAGGGACTTCATATTTAGGAAGTCTAGATGAACGAAATTTCTATGCTCATTGTCCATCTATTATAAATTCTTTGTTTAGCTATAATGTTTTTGGTTTTGGCTAAGGACATATCAAATTTATTTCAAATGCAAGGGTTCTAAGTTCTCGTTGTCTGCTAATTTCTCCGACCCCATGATCTGTGTATTAAAACTCAACTCTTTGAAAGGTATTTTTTCTCTTTTCTTGAGATCTGTTATATAGGGTTTGGATTCGTGATATTGAAGGTATTATGAGTGATAGCATAATATGTCTTACATGACTCAATCTCCAAAGAGATATAAGTTCATAACTGGTGATTCTCGTTGTCCTTTATGACCAAATCGACTCACATTGATATGAGTGCTACCGCTTTGTTGTACACTTAGAAATCCTTGTTGTCTTGTGAATAAATATTTTTTCCCCAACTGGATGATTTGCGAGTGTGTGAGATGCAGTCATGATTATTGAAGAGTTAGATAAATTTGTGTGAGTGTATTTTTAGGTCAGTGAGGAACTAGAATTCGTGTGAGCCCCATTAGGGAATACTCATGGCAGTTTCCAATTGATTGTTCATATGTGTCAATGTGACTGGATATTACATTGGCAGTTGTGGAACTATCATCCCCGTCGTTTTGGTAATTAATGTTTTCATTATTCTTTTCGGTCCTTCCCTGAACCATTTGAATGCATTTTGTTTACTAGCATCGAAGTTTCCTTGGTCGATATTTTCTTGAGCTTGACCGACGAGGTCTCCTCTATTAATGCTCGGTTGATACATGGGTTGACCGACTATTGTTCTTAAATCGTCATTTTTTTTTGTTTTCGGTGTGACTTAGTCGATGTTATTGACAACTTATGCACATGTCTAATTTGTTGTGCCTCAGTCTTTCTGTATGATATCAACGTTCCCTACACTCACTTGATCCATTCTCGCTTGATATCGATCTGTACTGATCACTTGATTGTATTTTCATAAGTATTTTCCTTAGTTTAGGTGATGGAGTGGTATGTCGGTCATGTTTTCATCTGCTTTGTCTTGGGATCGACCAGGGGATTCTTCCTCTCTCCATTCTAATTCTTTGTTTCTTTCTCTTTGATGCCTTGATGGATCTTTAATACTTGAATTTTCTTTGACATTTTCTTATACATGAATTTTATTTTATAACCGAATTTTGTTTATAAGAATAAGAAAGGTTTATTTTCATAAGTATATGATTAGTCGATATTGACCCGATTCCAACCAAAATGTCGGATTTGCATCCATGTTGGCATTTCCTTGCTAGATTTTTTCAACAGAGTTCTTATCTGTCAATGGTGATACTTTTTTAGACAAGCACCATTAATAATTTTTTTGAATGGTTTCCCCAACAATGTTTGGAGTTGGACTGCTCTGATCGATCGAATATCTTCGAAAAAATAAGGCCCAAGCCATGTTGTCTCTAGTTTTCTTGGTTTACCTTTTATACGACTGTCATACAACAAAACAAAATCTCCATTTTTTTTATCTATTCCTTCTTTATATGTCGGTCGTTCCATGCTTTCTGTTGTTTCTTCTGGACCTCTTGATGATGCATTGCGATTAGTCTTCCTCCCTCCATCTTTTTCAATTGGTATAGACGCTCATCCATACTTTTTCTACAGTTGCAAACCTGTCAAAGTTGGTCCAGAAGTGTAAGGGAATAACACCTTCTTGTCCATAGAGGAGATTGAATGGAATCTAACCTATCAATCATTTACATGCTTATCTATATGCCCATAGAACTGTAGGAATATTCTCATCCCAATTTTCTTTGTTGATGTCGCAAATCTTTGTGAGTCCTTTATGTAATGTTTTGTTAAAATATTTAACCACCCCGTTTGCTTGTGAGTGATAGGTTGTCGTTCATCTATGGTTGATCACAAATTTCTCTCATAGGATTTTAATTGTTTCATTCACAAAGTGTGTGCCCTAGTCTCTAATTAGTGTAAGAGGACAACCAAACCTTGTGATTATATTCTCGTAGATGAATTTTTCTGCAACCTCTTTGGTACATGATTCAACCAACTCAACTTCCTCCCACTTAGTCACATATTCTAAAACAATGATGATATACTTAGCATCGGTTCTTCTTTCCCTATGTGGAAAGGGCCCAACAAATTCGATGATGCATATTTCAAATGCTCGATTAGGATTTACTGAACTTAGAGGCATTTCATTTTTCCACATAGGTCACCCAAGCCTTTGATAACTATCACATTTTCTAACTTGATCCCAATATTATTTATGAAGAGTTAGACAACACATATTCCTACTTGCAGTATATTCCTGGTTGTCGTGTCAGCCTAGAAGTTACCCCCAGTTAATCTTGCGTGAGTCTCATTAATGACGTCTTCCCTTTCATGTTCAGGAATGCATCTCCTTAGGATGCCATTGGTCCCCATTTTAGACAGATACCCATTTATGATTTGAAAGGTGCAACTTTTAAGGATAGAACTTTATTTTTTTTTGTTGGGAGATCTTAAGGAGCCTTTCCTTCTTCTAAGAACTTTTCTATATATTATAAATTCTTAGGAGAAGCTTCGAATCAGAATAAGTGTGCATCTGGGAGGTCGTCGTCGATGCATGTCAGGTCTTCTTCCATTTCAAGTCATGAGAGGTAGTTGAGTCAGACGTTCTTTTTTCTAAGTCATATTATTATGTCGAACTCAAACTCCTAAAATAAAAGTAGCCAACAACAAATATTTCCTTGGTGGATTGGTTTATTAACCAAATATTTCAATGCTTGATGGTGTGTAAACAATGTGAATGGATTGGGAAGTAAGTAATGATGAAAATTTTGTAGAGAGAATATCATTGATAAGGATTCCCTTTCCATGGTCAAATAGTTTATTTCTGCTTTGTTCAGTTTTCGACTTGCGTATGAGTTTGGATGATCGACTGTCTCATTGTATGTCTATGCTAGGACCGACCTAACAACAACGTTGGAGGCATTGACATGTACATGAAACCTTCTCGACCAATCATTAAGTTTTAGTATTGGAGCTTTGACCAACTTCTTCTTTAGTAATTCAAAGGCTTCCTCACAATCTTGGATCCATATAAACTCAATTTATTTCTGTAGAAGCTCATCCATTGGAAATGTGATGTCTGAATAGTGGTGTATAAAATTTCTATAGTATCTAGTGTGGCCCAAGAAACTTTTTATTCTTTTCAGTTTACAGATGGCTTTAAGTCGAGAATAATTTTAATATTTACCATGTCGACCTTTACTCTATCTTTACATACCACATGTCCTAATAAGATTCCAATTGGTGTATCAAATATGCATTTCTTGATGTTTAAAGATAGTTGGATTTGCCTGCATTGTTCTACCATAAGCCTAAGCCATTTTATATGGTTTTTAAATAGGTTGTATATCATCCAGTCATCAAAGTAGACAACCATAATTATATATATATATATATATATATATATATATATATATATATTATTCAAATTCCTGAACAACTATTCTAGAGAAGACTACTGGTGCATTCTTCAGTCCAAATGACATGATTTTGTAGGTGAAGGAGCCAAATTATAAGATGAATGTTGTCTTTGGTTGATCTTATTTTTCTATGGGCACATGATTATAACCTAAGAACCCTTTGGTAAATGAGTAGAATTCATGACCAATGACTTCATTAATGATTTAATCAACGAAGGGGGTGGGGAATGGATCTGTCACAGTCAATTTATTGCATCCCATGAAATCGACACATATTCTTAGTTTCTTGGGATCACGCTTCTTTGGTTGCACCACCATAGGGATTTTCCATTCTTCTTTGTCAATGGGGTAAATGATACCATCTTGTAGCATTCCTTTGATCTCTTTTTGAATGAACAACTTATATTTATGGGCTAGTTTGTATGGTCATTTTTTGATTTGATTTGATCTTGGAATGAGTTCTATCTTCATATCCCCCATTTCCTCTACAAGTCCTTTCAATTCCTTGTAGTCACGGGAAAATATGTCTTGATATTATTTTAACAGGTTGATTATGTCAACTATTTTCTTGTCCGTCCAATAATCACCTAGTCATACCATTTTTGGGTGATCGTCATTTGATATGTCGAAATCTTTTGTTTTAATTTTGGCCTCCATGCATTCTGGTGGTTGTCTTTGTCAAGATAACGTTCCCCTTCTTCATTTTTTCTAGATATTTCTGGGAAGTTGGGTTATTCATGATCTTATTTTTGTTTTGTAGCTATATTTAATACTGATTTCAAATGGTTTTGAAATGTTGGGTGGTCTTTTTTCCACTAAAAACTTTGTCTTGGACACCTTATATTTTCCATGTCGAGTCTTTGTGCTGTAAAGACTTCCTTGTTTTCCATTGACACAAGATTGAAATTTGATGTCGATCCTAAATCCATATTCATCTTCCATTTTCTTTCTGTGTAGATGGTGTCATATTTTATAAGAAGCTTTTGATTTCTTGTGTTGTGATCCAAGTGGATATTGGTGGCCACCCACCTATTCCAACTGGATCCTCTTGACATTTTTTAGTTCATGACGTTCTTCTATAATTTTTTATAATTGTGGGTTCTACACTTTCAGGTCTTTCTGAATCCCTACACAACTTTCAAGTGGAGATTGGTGGATGCCCACCTAATCCAACTGGCTTATTTTGGAAGTTTTCATGTACTTCCAAGGCCATTTGGGGGCCCTAAACAATGTTTTTTTTTTCTTTCCATAGTCAAATTGTATACAAAGTCACAGTTTGATGGTATAATGTGTAGTTCTAAAAAATACCTTTCTAACAGGCTATCACATGCCTAAAACAAAGGTTGCGTGCAAAATTTACAACCCCAGGAAGTTTAGGTACCGACTTACCCATCGGGCCCACATAATGTTTGGTGTTTCACCTCCTACGGTTAGGTTTTTGGATGTCTAGGGTTTTGGAATTCATGAGTAATGTTAAAAGGCCTTTGGAGCCACATTGTAATCATTCTACTCAGACGAATGCATGTAGCAACCACATCTCTTCTCAAAGATAGCTACCACTATTCGAGCTAGTTGTTTTCAGTTATGCAATTTTATAGTTTCAACCTATTTTATTTATTTAATAGAAGTTATTGTTCACTGGATATCTGTTGTTGTTCTCTGTATCTTTGTTTTATTTTACTCAGTCTATTATTCATTTTGTTCTACTCATAAATCTAGATCAGTGGTATCAAAGCAGTCTGCCCTCCTTTTTTTTTGTGCATGTCCCCGACAAGATCTAGGTACAAGAAGTTGGGACTCAAACCAGTCAAGCCTTTTCAATATTGGTCATGTCAATACCGACAACAACCCATGGGGGATGAGAAGAAATATGATGGAGCAGGAGATCCTCTTAAAATGTTTTTCAAGGAAGACCTTGCACGTCAAATGAATGAAATTGTGGACAACTTTGCACAGATCCTTCAGCGGCTACCCACAGGAGACACATCTTCATCAAGAGGCCATGAAACCCCCTTCAAGGTACACATTTTGATATTCCATTATTTGAAGGACTATTAGATGTAGATGATGTAGATAAATGGCCAAATCTACTCGAAGGGTATTTTTTGGTCCACAATTTTTCTGAAAGGGAAAATATTACTTTTTCACTCCTCAAGGTCATCCCCATGTTAAGGATTGGTGGGATACTTACTCTGAGCAAAGAGCCATAGAGGAATATGCAATATTTGTGGTGAAAAATACATGGGATTCCTTTAGGTATGTCATTAAAGAACAATACTACCCTATTGGAAGCTATGAGGACCAGTACACAAGATGGACCATGCTGCATCAAGAAAGGGACCAGACAATACCAAATTTCACCAATATTTTCCATACCCTACGTACCAAATTGGGTATCAAAGACTCTAAACAACATATGGTGCTCAAATAATATGGCTATATGCACAGATACATTTAAACAAAAATGGATTTTTTGGACATTGGATCATTATGTGTGTTTTATAGATATGATGTCAAGATCGAGTAGAAATTTAAGAAGAAGAGGAGAGATTTTGGATATTCAAAGTCCTCACAGCGTAAGAAGGGAAATGGCGGCCCCAACACATAAAATAAGGGACAGAGAAAATATGGACACTCTCAAGACAACCAATACAAGCCGCAACATAAGAACGATAATGAGAATTCGAAGAAGGACACAAAAAAGTGGTTTGAATACCATAAAATCCCTTGGCACAATATCGAAGAATGTCACTCCAAGCCATCATTGGTGGCCGAGCTGAAATATTTCGAGTCAAAGTAATATTATGACTCTGAATCAAACCCAAAAGGAGGGAATCATATTATCGATGTCGAACCCAATTCCATTGTCTCTACCTCCAAGATCCAGCCAAGCAAACAAGAACAAGAGGAAGGGGAACACCTCTTTCACTCACACATTTGAGTAAATGGGGATATGCTTCATTTCATTGTTGATAGCGACAGTTAGAAGAACTTGATATTAGCATAGGTCGTCAAGTGGTTGGACCTACCGATGACACCACACTCGCAACCCTACACCATTAGATGGCTTCACCAAGGAAGAGATATTTGTGTCAGCCAATAGTGTCGTTTGTCCTACGACGTCAAGCCTTCAAAGATGATGTATTGTGTGATATTTCTCCCCTTGAAGTTTCTGATGTTATTTTAGGACAATTGTATTTTTTGAAGCAACATTTTGTGTATGAGTCTAGACCCTGCAATGTTATTATTACTTTGGGTAGACAATTGTACAAGATACCAGAGGTAGCGCCACCTACCGCTATTTCTTTAATCTCTTCTAAGAAATGAAGTATGGTCATTTCACAAGCTGATAATTTTGTCTTCTTAGTGATCCATGCTCATAGTAAGCAGAAGGTCTCTGCCACATCCATGGCCTCTACACATAGCCTCTCTTTGTAGTAGAAGCAAGTGGACGGGATTGTGGAAGAGTACAACGACATCTTCTCCTCACCCACCAAGCTATCGACACATTTCCAAGTCAAACATCCAATTGATATAAACCTCAGTGCACCTATGCCTAATGGATGATTCTATCATTTCTTGCCGATGGAGAATGAAGAAATCAAGTGTTCGATACAAGAGTTTCTTCAAAAGGGGCACATCAAACCCAACCCCTCCCCTTGCGGAAGCCCGATTGTACTAGTGTAGAAGAAATATGGGACCTGGCAGCTCTACATTGATTGCAGAGCATTAAACAAAATCACAGTCAGGAATCGGTATCCAATTCCCCAAATTGATTACCTTCTTGACCAACTCAAGGGGGGGGGATTTCTTCAGCAACATTGACCTAAATTCTGGTTACCACTACGTTCCCATTGAACCAAATGATGTATGGAAGATAGTTTTCAAATCTAAAGAAGGTCTCTTCGAATGGATGGGCATATCCTTTGGCTTAACAAATGCACCAACCACTTTCATGAGGTTGATGGATGATGTATTGAGACCCTTCAACAACTCTTTTTTGGTGGCACATCTAGATGACATCCTTATTTTCAATGGAACTTGGGAGGAGCACATGCAACATATTCAACATGTTTTGAGCACTCTGTGGTAGCACAAGCTATATGCCAACTTGGAAAAATGCTCCTTTGACATCAATAGGGTAAAATATTTGGGCTACATTATTGATGAGCATTGGGTATATGTGGATCCAGCTAAGATCCAAGTCATCTATGATTGACCAGCCTCAACCACAATAACTGAGCTTCGAAGCTTCTTGGGACTTGCCAACTTCTACCAACGGTTGGTGTTGGGATTCGGCCATATTGTATGGGCCCTCGTCCAAGTGACCAAGGGTGGTGGTAGGGAAAATTTTGCATGGGGGAAGGCACAACAATGAGCATTTGATGATCTGAAGCATCTCTTGTGCTTAGCTCCAATACTCTCCTTACCCGATCTGCAACAATCATTTGATGTTGAGACTGATGCATTTGCCTATGTTGCAGTCACAAATCTCACTCAACACAATCATCCAGTTGCATACCATAGTGAGACACTCTCAGATATCGTCTGAAAGTACCCTACCTATGACAAGGAAATGTATTCCATTGTGAAATCCTATCATCAATGGAAATATTACATTCTGTGAAAGGAGACAATCATCCACACTGATCACAATCCTATGTAGTTCATACAGACACAAGGGAAGTTGCATAACAATCTCCATTAAAAGTGGTACACATACCTGCAACAGTTCCATCTCAACATCAAGTATAAGATAGGGAGCACAAATCATGTTGTTGACTACCTAATTCGACCTCCCATGGATACACTCACCACTGTGCTCCATTCCTATGGACATGAGACAATGGAGTGGCCCCAAATTTATCAACGAGATCCTAACTTCTCCACCACCTTTAAAATCTTGAGTATAGGTGCAAATGTCACCAATTTTCACATTCAGGATGGGTTGTTATGCCATCTAGGCCATCTTTTTGTTCTTGCAAGAAAGCATGAAAAGATGATTTGGGAGGCTCACTACAGTCGGATGGCAAGACATTTTGGTGTCAAGAAAACTGTGGTCATTCTACAGAAACATTTTTATTGGCCAAAACTTCAAAAAAACGTCAACAAGTATATTAGATCTTTCATTACCTGTGCCATTGCCAAGCTAGCCATCAAGAAGCAAGGCTTATACACCCCTCTTCCTACTCTCAAGAGGCCTTGGGAATCCATCTCGATGGATTACATGTTTATCCTTCCATCCACCAAGAAAGGAAATGATTTCATATTTGTTGTGATTGATCAATTTTCGAATATGGCCATTCTCACAGCCTATAAGAAGAGCATCACAACGACAGATACTGCCAAACACTTCTTCGAATCAATGTGGGTCCATTTTGGGATGCCACAGACCATCATCTTCGATCAGGACAATAGGTTCCTATACACATTTTGGTCAAGTATCTATTCACTTTTGGACACCAAGCTCACTAAATCCACTGTCGTCCACCCTCAAATCGATGGCTAAACATAGGTTGTCAATCAAATGATTATGCACATCCTATGCATGTATAACTCTAAGCATCCATGTACAAGGGATTATATTCTTCCCTATGTTCAACACAGCTACAACAAGGCTCTCCATAGCTCCACCAACCACAGCCCCTCTCAGGTGGGGCTAGGATTACAACCCTTGGGTCCCATTGATGTTGCACTACCTCTTGCAACCACATAGATAGATTATTCCCATGTTCATTGTGAGGCCAACAAAGCCACCATATTCATTGAGAATATTCAACACATCTACCAACAAGTCCATGAGATTTTGTAGAAATCCAATGCTAAGTAAAATCAATGCCATGATCAACACAGGGTATCACACAATTTTTAGGTGGGAGACAAGGTCTAGTTACATTTTCAAAAATAACGCCTTAAAGGACCCAATCAGAAGCTCTATCCACTTCGTTATGGGCCTTGCACCATCACTAAGGTTGTGGGTGACAATGATTTTGAGCTCAACACTCCCCCTTCCTTGGATTACACCCAATGTTCAACGTGGACCTCCTCCGACCATATTTTCCACCATTATTGAACAATTGAAACCAACAGATCTCAACCCTGACTGCATGGAACATGCATCCACTGATCAGATAGTGTACACATAGGTCAAGGGAACTCACTAGTAGAGGATCCAACTTTATCGGGTTGTCAAGGCAGGGCATCTCTTGCCCCAAGGGAAGTGGCTCACCCAAAGACAAATTCAATAGAAATTTCCTCATCTAATTGGGGCACTCAATGCAATGGAGACCATTTCTTCCTAAGGGGGGAGGACTGATCCTGGTGGATATTTGTTTCCACCCACCTATTCCAATTGGATCCTCTTGACATTTTTTAGTCAACACATTCTTTTGTAATTATTTTTAATTGTGGGTTATACACTTCCAGGGCTATCTGAATCCCTACACAACTTCTAGGTGGAGATTGGTGTCTTCCCAACTAATCCAACTGGCTTATTTTGGAATTTTTCATGTACTTCCATGGATGTTTTGGGGATCTAAGCAGTGGTTGTTTGGATTTCCACAACCAAACTATAAACAATGTCACACTTTGATGGAATAATGTGTAGTTCTCAAAAATACCTTTCCAATGGGCTATCACATGCCTAAAACGAAGTTCATATGCAAATGTTACGACCTCGGGAAGTTGAGGTACCAACTTACCCATCGGGCCCACATAACTTTTGGTGTTTCACCTCCTAGCGTTAGGTTTTTGGATGTATAGGGTTTTGGAATTCATGACTAATGTTAAAAAGGCCTCTGGAGCCTCATTGTAATAATTTTTCTCATGAAGATGCGTGTAGCAACCACATCTCTTCTCAGAGATAGCTACCACCATTCGAGCAAGTTGTTCTCAGTTCTCCAGTTTTACAGTTTTAACCTATTTTATTTATTCAATAGAAGTTATTATTCACTGGATATATGTTGTTGTTCTTCGTATCTTTGTGTTATTTTATTCAGTCTGTTATTCATTTCACTCCACTCATAAATCTAGATCAGTGGTATCAGAGCGGTCTTCTCTTTATTTTATTTTTTTCATGCATGTCCCCGACAAGATCTGGGTACAAGAACTTGGGACTCAAACCAGTTGAGCCTTTGCAATATCAACCACACCAAGTTCGACAATAACCCATGGGGGGCGAGAAGAAAGATGATGGAGCAGGAGATAGTTTTAAAATGTTTCTCAAGGAATCCCTTGCATGACAAATGAATGAAATGATGGACAACTTTTCACAGATCCTTTGGCAGTTGCCCACAGGAGACACATCTTCATCAAGCGTCCATGCAACCCCCTTCAAGGTACAAGTAAATTTTGATATTCCATTATTTGAAGGACTGATAGATGTGGATTTTGTAGATAAATGGTTGAATCTACTCGAAGGGTACATGTGGATCCAACTAAGATCCAATTCATCTGTGATTGGCCAGCCTCAACCATACTAATCGATCTTCGAAGCTTCTTAGGAATTTTCAACGTCTATCAATGGTTCATATTGGGATTCTCCCATATTGCATGGGGCCTCAGCCAAGTGACCAAGTGAGGTGGCAGGGAAAATTTCACATTGAGGAAGGCACAACAATGAGCATTTGATGATCTGAAGCATCACTTGTTCTTAGCTCCAGTACTCTCCTTACTTGATCTGCAACGATCGTTCAAGATTGAGACTGATGCATCCGACTATGTTGTAGGCATAGTTCTCACTCAACACAATCATCCATTCGCATACCATAGTGAGACACTCTCAGATAGTGTCGATAAGTAATCCACCTATGACAAGGAAATGTATTCCATTGTGCAAGTCTGATGTCAATGGAAACATTACATTCTAGGAAAGGAGACAATAATCCACGCTGATCACAAGCCATTGCAGTTCATACAAGCATAAGGGATGTTGCAGAATGACCACCATCAAAAGTGGTCCACATACCTATAGCAGTTCCATATCAACATCAAGTATAATATAGGGATTGAAAATCATGTCTTTGACTGCCTCATTCGACCTCCTGTGGCTACACTCACCACTGTGCTCCATTCTTGTGGGCATGAGGCATCAGATTGGCCCTAACTTTATCAACGAGATCTTTACTTCACCACCACCTATCATCTCTTGGGTATAGGTGAAAATGTCATCAATTTTCACATTTAGGATTCATTTTTATTCCATCTAGGCAATATTTGTGTTCCTGCAAGTGAGCATGCAAATCTGATTTGGGAGGCTCACTATAGTCAGATGGAAGGACATTTTGGTGTGGAGAAAACTGTGGTTGTTCTACAGAAAAAAAATTATTGGCCAAAACTTCGCCATGAAGTCAACAAGTATATAGATCTTGCAATGCCTATGCCATTTCCAAGCCAACCATCAAGAAACATGTATTATACACCCTTGTTCCTACTGTTGAGAGGCCTTGGGAATCCATCTCGATGGATTACATGTATTTTTGGTTGTGGATATTGATTATCTTCTTGATTCAGATTTCTTTGTTTTCATCTGTGTTTATACCCCATGAAAACTTTACACCACAGAAGAATGTAAACTCCTCCATGTGGGGGAGTACAGGGGGGGCTTACCCCCCTATGGGGTCTAGGGGGTATCCCTCGAGCTGGGGGGTCCAGGGGAAAGCGAGCCCTTGGTTTGGGTTAGGGGGGAAAATCCCCCAAAGGAAAAATTTCCTTTTAAATGTATATTGTAATTTCATAGTAAATCTTGACCGTTCATTATAAGGTCGTAAATATGACGGTAGAAGTTGTGTTAGGGTTTATTTCCCTAGAAGACAACCCTGTTTTGTGAGTATACTGTAAGATAAATAAGAGGAAGTTACAACGTGTGTGCTATAAGTTGTATCCCTTCATTTGTTGGATAAAAATAAAGGAAGGACCTGGAAATTTCTCTAGTGGACGTATCCCACACTGGGTGAACCACGTATATCTATGTCTCTATTGTATTGTGTATCTTATGTGTTTTGTTTTTGAATTTGTTTTATTTTATTGCTCCGTGATCCTGATTTTCTAACAACTGGTATCAGAGCAAAAGGTAACTTGCAGGAAAAGAGGGTTCATGTTTTAAGTGAGAGCAATGGCGAAAGATGGAAAGTTTAGGGTCGATAAATTTAATGGCCAAAACTACCAGTTATGGAAGATGTAGATGGAAGATTATTTATATTAGAAGGATCTATTCCTACCATTGGGTTGAATAGCAAAGAATATGATGGCCATGAAGGACAAATAATGGGAGGTTCTTGATAGAAAGGCACTAGGAACAATATGGTTGAGCCTGGCAGCGTCGATGGCTTTCAATATTTCGAAAGAAAAGACAATGAAGGAGCTAATGGATGCATTGGCTAAACTGTATGAAAACCCCTTGACATCTAATAAGGTATTTCTAATGAAGATATTATTTAATATGAAGATGTCAAAAAGTGGGTCTGTTGCAAATCATTTAAATGAATTTAATACGGTTACTAATCAACTAAGTTCTGTAAAATTGGAATTTGATGATGAGGTCAGGGCTCTTCTAATCTTGTGCTCATTGCCAAAAAGATGGAATGAATTGGTCATGGTTGTAAGTAACTATGTCTCTATTTCAAACACTTTAAAATTTGATGATGTTTTTGGTGTTATCCTTAGTGAGGAAATGCGATAGAAAATCACATGTGAAACATCAGATAATGCGTTAAACATGGAGAACAAGGGAAGAAAAAAGGATAGAGTAAAGGGATCAGGTAACTGCGGGAAATATAGGAATGGAAGATCCAAATCCATATTTGGAAATATAGAGTGTTGGAATTGTGGGAAGAAAGGACATATGAAGAAAGATTGTAGAGCTCCAAAGAAACAAAGAGATGGACACCAGGAGAAAAATCAGGAAGAAAATGTAACAGGTGATGTGTTATAAGATGTTTTGATTCTTTGTGTAGATAATATTTATGAGTCTTGGGTAGTAGATTCAAGGGCTTTATTTCATGCCACACCCCATAGGAAACATTTTCTAGATTATATTCAAGGTGATTTTGGACAAGTTCATTTGGGTGATGATGCACCATGCAAAATTGTTGGAATGGAAAAGGTAAAAATAAAGCAAAGCAATGGAAACCAATGGTTGTTAAAAGAGGTAAGACATGTCCCATATCTAAGGAAAAATATAATTTCAACAGGTTAGTTGGCAAGTGAAGGTTGTATATCCATATTTACAGATAAGGTGTGTAATGTCACCAAAGTATCATTGGTGATAGAAAAAGGAGAGAAGGTAGGTACATTATATTTGTGTACTTTTAATATTGGCTCTTCTATCTCTTTAACTTCTATAGGAGTGGATACAACACTGTGGAATCATATTATTGGACACATGAGTGAGAAGGGGATGCAAATACTTCACAAAACAAATTTGTTTCCAGATATTAAACAAATTGATTTGGATTTATGCGAGCATTGTTTTTATGGAAAATAGAAGAGAGTCAGATTTCTTAGAGTCAGAAAAGAAAAGAAGAGTGAAAGGTTAGAGCTTGTGCATACAGATGTATGGGAACCAAATCAGGTATCATCTCTTGGTGGCTCTCATTATTATGTTACTTTCATTGATGATGCAACTAGAAAAACTTGGGTTTATTGCATTCGACAAAAATTTGATGTTTTTTATACTTTTAAGAAATGGAAATATTTGGTTGAAAATGAGACATGAAAAAGGTTGAAGTGTCTCATATCAGATAATGGAGGTGAATATTGCAGCAAAAAATTTGATGATTATTGTTCATACCATGAGACTCGTAGAGAGAAGACAGTTCCAGGAACACCAAAGAAAATGGTGTGTCAGAAAGGATGAACAAGACAATCATGGAGCGTGCAAGGAGTATGAGATTGCATGTTGGTTTGCCCTTATAGTTATAGGCAGATGTTGTAGATATTGTTTTTTACTTAATAAAAAAATGACCTTCAAGCTATTTGGATGGTAGAATTCCAGAAGAGGCATGGACAAGTAAAAAGGTAAACTATTTTTTTTTGAAGACTTTCGGTTGTGAATCATTTGTCCATACTGATAAAGAAAATATAATGTAAAGCTTGAGGAACAATAGAAGAAGTGTACTTTTATTGGATATGGTGTTAATGATTTGGTTATCGCTTATGGGATTATGAAAATAACAAAATAATTAGGAGTAGAGATGTCATATTCAATGAGAAGGTCATGTACAAAGACCAGTTGCAGGGAAATAAACAAGAAAAAGAAAAACCAAAATACACAGTGTTTGATGAAATCACTTAAAAAGAAATTCTAAAGGTACCACAAAATCAAAATGTACAACAACAAGATCAACAGGTACTCTCCTTCATTGTATTATTTATTATTTATTGATTCTGGTGAACCAAAATGTTATGAAGAAGCAATGCAGGTAGACATCAAAAAGAAGTGGGAGAAAGGCATGAAAGAGGAAATGGATTCCTTGGTAAATAACCAGACTTGGGACTTGGTTCAATTGCATGCAGGAAAAAGAGCATTGCAGAATAAATGGGTTTACAAGTTGAAGGAAGAAGATGGAGGAAAAAAGTGGTACAAGGCTAGACTTGCTGTAAAGGGGTTTTCACAAAAGAAAGGTATATATTTTGATGAAATATTTTCTCCTGTTGTTAAAATGACTTCAATTAGGACTATTTTAATTCTTGTGGAAATAGAATATTTGCATCTTGAACAGTTAGATGTAAAAACAACTTTTCTCCATGGTGATTTGGAGGAAGAGATTTATATGCAGCAGCCACAGGGGTATGAGGTCAAAGGGAAGGAGAATTTGGTATGCATGTTGAAGAAGAGATTATATGGCATAAAGAAAGCTCCAAAGAAGTGGTATTTGATGTTTGACAGGTTTATGATAGAACAAGGTTATAGTAGATGTCATTCTGATCACTATGTTTATTTTAAAAATATAGAAAATGGAAGCTATATTATCTTGCTATTGTATGTAGATGACATGCTTGTTACAGGGTCTAATATGAAGGATATAAATGTGCTCAAGAAGAAATTAGATAATTCATTTGTGATGAAGGATTTGGGTGCCACAAAGAAAATTCTTGGTATGAAAATAACAAGAGATAGGAAAAAACGCAAATTGACATTGTCTCAGGGTGAGTACATAGAGAAGGTGTTGGAGAGGTTTAGAATGCAGAATGCAAAACCAGTTAGTACACCTTTGTCCATACATTTAAAATTAACTAAGAAAATGTGTCCCAAGACATGGGAGGACATAAAATACATGTCCAGGGTCCCTTATTCATCAACAATTGGCAATTTGATGTATGTGATGGTTTGCACAAGACCATATATTTCACATACAGTGGGATTTGTGAGAAGGTATATGAACAATCCAGGTAAAGAAAATTGGGAGACAATAAAGTGGATTCTCAAGTATTTGAGAGGTACTACTACTTATGCATTATGTTTATGAGGTTCATAGACTTTTCTATAGGGATATGTTGATTCATATATGGCAGGTGATAAAGATTGCAGGAGGAGAACCACGTGGTATGTTTTTACTATAGGTGGAACAACAATAAGTTGGATTTTGAAACTGCAAAAGGTTATTGAACTTTCAACAACAAAGGCAGATTATGTTGTTGCTACAAAGGCTAGTAAAGAAATGATTTGGTTACATAGGTTTATGGAGGAATTGGGAAAGAAGCAAGAGAATAGCAGGTTGTACTGTGACAATGAGAATGCCATTCATCTTGCAAAGAACTCAACCTTCCATTCGAAGAATAAGAATATACAAATTTGGTACCATTTCATATGATCCATCTTGGAATATGGACTTTTGAAGTTGGAAAAGATACACACTAGCCAGAATCCTGTAGACATGTTAACTAAGGGAGTAACTAGGGAGAAACTGAGTTCCTACTTAGTTTCAGTTGGTATTCAATCATGAATATGAATATGAGATATTTTCTAGGTCTAAGAAGGATCATAGTCCAGTAGATACAACAACAGTGGAGTTGTTGAGATCAGTCTTCAAGTGGGAGATTTTTGGTTGTGGAGCCTAATTATCTTCTCGATTCAAAGGTCTTTGTTTTCAGCCATGTTTATACCCCATGAATACTTTAAACCTTATAATAATGTACACTCCTCTACACGGGGGAGTGTAGGGGGGGTTACCCCCCCTATGGGGTCTGGGGGGCTATCCCCCCGACTGGGGGGACCGGGGGCAAGCGGGCCCCCAATGGGGGTTCGGGGGGTGAATCCCTCGAAGGAAACATTGCCTTGTAAATGTATATTGTAATTTCATAGTAAATCTGGACCATTCATTATAAGGTCGAATATCTGACGGTAGAAGCTATGTTAGGGTTTTTTTTCCCTAGAAGGAAACCCTCTTTTATGAGGGAAATGTATTGTGGCTATGTATCATTGTGAATATTGTATTTTGAGTGAGGAGACTGTGAGAGAAAGAAGAGGAAGTTACAGCGGGTGTGCCATAGGTTGTATCCCTTCATTTTTTGGATAATAATAAAGAAAGGAGCTGGAAATTTATCTGGTGGACATAGCCCACACTGGGTGAACCACACATATATGTGTCTCTATTGTATTGTGTATCTTCTATGTTTTATTTCCACATTTGTTTTATTTTATTTCTCCACGATCCTATTTTTCTAACATGTATGGCCTTCCATCCAACAAGCAAGGAAACGATTGTGTATTTTTGGTGGTTGATCTGTTTTCGAAGATGACCATTCTCACAGCTTGCAAGAAGAGCATCACAACGACATATACTGCCAAAATCTTCTTTGAATAAGTGTGGGTCCATTTTGGGATACCACATACCATCATCTCTGATCGAGACAACATGTTCCTCAACACATTTTGGTCTAGTCATTGGTCATTGTTCCAACCAAGCTCACTAAATCTATTGCCTTCCACCCTCAAACCGATGACCAAAGATAGGTCATCAATTAGATGATTGTACACACCCTGCACATGTATAAATCTAAGCATCCAAATACATGGGATGAGATTCTTATATCTGTTCAACACAACTACAACAGGGCTCTCCATAGTTCCACTAGCCATAGCGCCTTTCAGGTGGGGTTGGGATTCCAACCCTTGGGTCCCATTCATGTTGCACTACCTCTTGAAACCACATAGACAGATTCTTCCCATGTTCAGTCTGAGACCAACAAAGCCACTAGATTCATTGAGTGGATTTAGCACATTGACCAATAGGTCTATGAGATTTTGTAGAAAGCCAATGTTAAGTACAAGTAACACCATGATCAACACCGGGTACCGCACAAGTTTCAGGTGGGAGACAAGGTCTGGTTACATTTGCAAAAAGAATGCGTTACATGGCCCCATCAGAAATTTTGTCTGCTTCGCTATGGGCCTTACACCATTACCAAGGCTATGGGTGATAATTCGTTTGAGAACAACACTCCCCACTTCCTTGAATTTCTACCAATGTTCAATGTGGACCTCCTCCAACCATATTTTCCATTATTATTGGACACCTCATAGATTGAAGAACAGTTGACACCAATAGATATCAACCATGACTACATGGAACATGCATCCACTGATCAGATAATGGACACACAGGTCAAGGGAACTCACCAGTAGAGGATCCATTTTTATCGAGTTTTCAAGGCAGGGCAACTCCTACACCAAGGAAAGAAACTCACCTAGAGCCAAATTTAGTATAAATTTCCTCACGTGATGGGGGCACTCAACACAATGAAGACCATTGATTTCTAAGGGGGGGGGGACTGATCCAGGTGGATATTGGTGGCCACCCACCTATTCCAACTAGCTCCTCTTGACAATGTTTAGTTCAACATGTTATTCTGTAATTCTTTGTAATTGTGGGTTCTAAAATTTTGGGGTCGTCTGACGCCCTACATAGCTTCCAAGTGGAGATTGGTGGTTGCCCACCTAATCAAAATAGCTTATTTTGGAAGTTTTCGTGTACTTCCAGGGTCGTTTTCAGGCCCTAAACAATGACTTTTTGGATTTCCACAGTCAAATTGTAGATGAAGTCACATATTAATGTAATAATGTGTATTTCTCAATAATACCTTTCCAATGGACTATCACATGCCTAAAATGGAGGTTGTATGCAAAAGTTACAACCCCGAGAAGTTCATGCAAGTTGTTTTCAGTTCTACAGTTTTACAGTTTCAGCCAATTTTATTTATTCAATAGAAGTTATTGTTCAATGTATATTTGTTGTTTTTCTATGTATCTCTGTGTTTTTGTCTTCATTCTATAATTCATTTCATTCCTCTCATAAATTTGGGTCATGTTATTTCTCTGAAGTGTTCCTCTTTTGGATTAAATTCAAAGTCTTGCACAAAGTTTTCTTTAATTTCCTCCCAATTTAACATATGGTCGTAAGCTTCTTCAATCTTATACCATTTATTTGGTATCCCATCTAATGTGATTGGAAACATGTGGGGCCATACCCTTTCATATTTTTAATCTATCCTTCGCCACTCATTTTTTCATTGATGAATATGCTTTACTGGATCATACCCAATCTTGAAAATGGGGATATCAACCACTTTGGATAGCTTCTTGTCTCCGAAATGTTCGATGAAATATGTTGACACGGTTGTCCACATTTGTAATTTGGGCGAGTGTGTTTCCCACCATCTTTCTGTTCGACAACATAAGTATTCCAATAGAGGTAGAACACCTTTAGTAACCACTCACATAACGAAATCAAAGATCAAAACACCGATTTTTTTACATGGTAAAACCCCTATGAGGAAACATCCACGGCCCTGGCCAATGCAGCCACCTGGAGCAGTTTATTAATGCGAAAGAAAAAGATTACATAGAGATTTTACAAGAGAGTTTCTCACAATCGATCATCAACAAATGAACCTCCATGCTCTTTAAATAGAGATCACGGAGCAATCATGTGTTAAGCCACGAATCAATGGTCATTAAGATCGAGGAGAGTATGAACCGTTAGATCACTCTATGTCAGGAACATATCATGACCATCAGATTTCCTAACTACAAATGCATACTAATGCATACTAAAGAAACACACTTTTACCTAATGACATATTAAACCAAGTAGTTCTTAACTAACTCCTAGGTGTCTAAATATCCTAACATCCCCCCTTAAGAACAACTTGGGATAGGATTGAAGGATTTACAATGTTGACACAATAGGATAAGGAAGGAGGCATTAGAGCCTATCCCCCCTTATTGACAACTCCATAAACTCCTAACATATATCAAAGTTTGGAAAACTTCACTTCTGTAAGAAACTTTGTGAAAATTTTTGCAACTTGATCTTCAATAGGCAAAAGGAGCACTTCAATAAATTGATCATGAATGACCTTTCTGATGAAGTGCATGTGTATCTAGATGTTCTTGTTGTGTTGATGTTGAACTAGGTCTTTGGTGAGCTTGATGGCACTCTAATTGTCACACCAAAGGCTGGTTGGATGCTGCTACTCGAATCCAAACTCTGAAAGGATCTGTCAAAGCCACAAGGCTTCCTGACTTTCATTTACCATTGCTCGGTACTCTGCTTCTGCTGAAGAAAGTGCAATAGCATGTTGTTTCTTACAGGCCCAAGTGATAGGTCCTAAACCAAGGCTGAAAACATAACCTGCAGTAGACTTCTGATCATCAGGGTCGCTGGCCAAATCTGAATTAGTGAAACCAACCAATAAAGGAGTCCCCTTTGAACTGTAATGTATCCCGAACTGAATTGTACCATGGACATAGAGAAGTATCCTTTTAGTTTCTTTCCAATGGCTTTCATGGGGTGTTTTCATATACCGGGAAACAAGACCAACAACAAAGGAAATATCAGGATGGGTATGAGTCAAGTATAAGAGGCTACCAACTAACAGACGATACAGGGTGGCATCAACTTCAGGAGAAGTACAGGTGGAAGTAAGCTTGACTCCAGACTGGAAGGAAGAAGGGGTCAGTTTACAATCATCCATATGAAAGGATGAAGGAGGTCACAAGCATACTTGGACCGGGAAAGAAAAATTCCTTCATTGGTTTGCAAAACTTGGAGGCCAAGGAAATAGTGCAAAAATTCTAAGTCTGTCATTTCAAATTTCTTCTTAAGGTTGGTTTTCACATGGTTTAAAATTTTCGAGTCACTACCAGTAAGGATAAGGCAATCAACATAAAGGACAAGGATTATGAGATGGATTCCTACTTTCTTGGTATAGACATTAGGATCGAAATGGCATCTAGAGAATCCGGTGTCAATAAGAAAGTTGTCCATTTTAGCATACCAAGTTCTGGGAGCTTGCTTAAGACCATAAAGAGATTTCTCAAGGCGACAAAGAAGGCTAGAATCATTCTGGATATAGCCAGGAGGTTGTTCCATGTAGATTTCTTCTTGAAAATCTCCATGCAATAAGGTGGATTTAACATCCATCTGATGGACCTCCCATTTATGTGAGGCAACAAGGGAAAGAACAAGGCAGATGGAATTCATTTTGGCTACAGGGGTAAAGGTTTCATTATAGTCAATTCCTTCAACTTGGGAAAATCCTTTGGAAACTAACTGAGCCTTATGTCTTTCAACACTTCCATATGATGCATACTTAGTTCTGTAGACCCATTTACATCTGATAAGTTTTCTTCCTTATGGAAGAGGTACAAGATCCCAGATATTGTTTTCCATTCAAGAATGATACTCTTCATTCATTTTTTTATCCCAATCTAGATGACTGATCCAGATGGATATCAGTGGCCACCCACCTTTTCCAACTGGCTCAATACAGTTTTCTGACAATTTTGACAATTTACTATTTTTAGCAGTTTTAACTTCCGGGGCCATTTTGAGGGCCTAAATGAATGTTTTTTTAGGAACGATCCCCTCAATGATATAAAAATTCATTATTGATCCCCCAAAATGAATCTCCTCGATGATACCTTTCCAATGGTCTATCACATGCCTAAAATGAAGATCGTATGCAAAAGTTATGACCCCGGGAAGTTGATGTACTAACTTACCCAAACGGGGCCCACATGAATTTTGGTACTTCGTCTCCTAGGGTTAGGTTTTTGGATTTCTAGGGTTTTTTCATTCATGTTTATTGTAAAAATTCCTTCAGAGCCTCATTGTAATCTTCTTCTTGAGAATGCACGCAGTCGTCACATCTCTTCTCAGAGATAAGCCGCCACCATTCCAGCAAGCTTGTTTCCGCTGCATTTTACAGTTTTAGTTTATTTCGTTATTGAATAGAAAACCAGTTTTACTGTATCTATGTTATTTTTTGTTAAGCATCGGTTAATAATCTGTATTCATTTCGTTCTACTCGTAAAATATGGATCAATGACCTGAAGCTTATGCAAATGTCTCTAGATCATGAGTCTCTAAAACTTGAGCCAAAAGAGAAGAGGCTTGCTGGAACTGTGAACGTGTTGGACGCTGATTTGAAGGATCACTGACAAGATCACCAGCTTCTTCTCGTGTTGAATGAACCCATCTAGGAAGTGGTGGAACTGGTCCAAGTTCAGGTTCATCGGACTCATCTGGAGGAAGGTGAGTAGGTGGAGGTGGATTTTCATCCTCACAATCATCATCTAATGAAGAAACCAGAATAGGAACATAAGAGGGCACAAACACTGAAGATGCCTCACAGGTCGAAGAAGGCATAACCGTCAAATTAGGCTCACAGGCCAAGATATTTTCATCAAATTTAACATCTCTTCTAAGACTAATTTCATTACAACGTGGTTGAAGAAGTCTATAACCTTTGACATCTTCAGAGTAACCAACAAATATACACTTCTCACTTTTAGGCTGCAATGCTTTCATTTTCTCACCAGGAATGTGAGCCCATGTTATACTGCCAAATACACGGAAGTGACTTACATCTGGTTTAATTTTAGTCCAAGCTTCTTCTGGTGTTATATTTTTAAGAGCCTTTGTGGGAGTGCGATTAACTATGTAATTTTCATAGTTGATTGCTTCCGCCCAATACTTTAGACTTAATCCCTTAGATTGGATCATACAATTAGCCATTTCTTTTAATGTGTGGTTCTTTCTCTTAGCAACATCATTTTGTTGTGGTGTATATGGAACAATGTGTTGCATTTGGACGCCATGTGTAGTGCAGTAACTTGTAAAATTATTGTTCACATATTCGTCTCCATTATCTATTCTTAACTTTTAAATTTGATGCCTAGATTGTTTTTCTACAAGGGCCTTGTAAACCAAAAACTTGTCAAAAACTTCTCTCTTAAGTTTTAAGAAGTAAACCCAAGTACATCTGGAAAAATCATGAAAGTTAAGAAATAATTGCACCCAGAAAAGGAAGGAGAAGACAGTGGACCACACAAATCACTATGAACAAGTTGTAAAGGGCCTAACGCATGCCAAGAGGCACGTTTTTCAAAACTGTCCCGATGATGTTTGTCGAGAACACAACTGGCACAAACACCATCTCTGCATGAAACTAGAGGAAGACTAGTCACCATCTGTTGGTTACAAAGTTGTTGCAATGAGCGATAGTTTAGATGACCAAACTGCTCATGCCAAAGTTTGCTCAAGTCATCGCTATGAGAAACAAAAACTGATGAAAATTTTGATGACCCAAAGTTTTCAAACTTGTACAACCTGTTAATATCATCAGCAATTCCAGTTGCAAGAACATGCTTAGGATCTTTTAGATCCTTGATTACAATTTGGTGAGGTGAAAAATCGATGGTTTTACCTTCATCTGAATGAGTGATTTGATAGACTAATAGAAGGTTACAAGAAAGACTTGGAACACATAATACATCATTTAAATGACCATTATCTACTTGAACTGTTCCAGATCCTACAACACTAAGAGATCTATCATCACCAACAAATATTTTCTTGGTGTTACATTCATTTAGAGCAGAAAATATGGCTTCATCCTTAGCCATATGATAAGATGCCCCAGAATCAATAAGCCACTCATAAGAAGAAGAAGCATAATTTGTATTGAAGGAGAAACCAGAAGCGGAAAGTGCATGTCCATGAGAAGAAGAATAAGAAGTAGAATCAATACTGATGTTGTGCTTCTTCATTGTTGCTTCTAAATATGCCATCTTCTTGAAACATTTGGACTCATCGTGACCATCTTTATCACAAAATTTGCAATGTTTATCAGTCTTCTTATTTTTATATTTTTCTCCTTTGTCACCATTAGGCACTGAAGTTGTTTGAGCGGGTTTGGGACCCTTTTGTTGCTTGTTGTTGTAGCGAGGATGTTGCTTCTTGGGATACTTGGGTTTATCTTTCTTCTAGGAAACTAAGGATTTGTTGGAGGTACCTGTAGTGTTGATCACTCCAAGTTGTATAAGCTTATCTTCCTCTCTAATCAAAGAAGCACAAAAGGACTCAAGAGTGTTTTTTTCATAAGCTTTCCCTAGAGCCTCTCTCATGGCATAAAAGGTGGATACAAACATAGAATATGCATTACCTAGCTTAGAAAGAATAAGATAATTCAATGCTCTTCCTCCATTTTTATCTTACATTCTTCACATAAAATTTTGAGTGTTTTAAACTTAGATAGATAGTCTCCAAGGAAAGAAAAATCACTAGGACTCAAGGTCAGTATTTGATTTTATAACTGTTGTGCTCGAATAATATTGAGTTTACCAAACATAGATTCAATCTTTACCCAAGCTTCTTCGGGGTCATCAATTTCTTGAAGGTGGTATCTTAAATCAAGAGAGATGGACATTCTGATCAGTCCATGTGCTTCGTCACTCCTATTGTCCCACTTGGATTTCTTATCATCACCAGTGGGTGTTTTTTCCTTTCCCAAGGTAATCTGGTACAAGCCTTTACTTCTTAATAAATCTTCCATATGGGATTTCCATTGGAAGTAGTTGTTGTTGGTAAGAAAGACTTTACTTATTGAGGCCATATTAAATATGCAGATAATATGGATTTAAAAAATGAAACTGATGATATGGATGGAAAGATCTCGAAAAGTTATGTGGTTTTAAAAAAAACAACATTGAAGATGGACTTCTGATGTGAGAGTTATGCCATTTTTAAAAAAGGCACAAACGGTAACCAAATGACCACGTGATAGTGTAAGTTGCTTTATGGAGTGACCCACTTTTATAAAGAGAAGTGGGGATCACTTTTACAATGAAGTTACTTTATAAAAGAAAAGTTGCATGCAAAATAAATAACTCTAAAATAAAATATTAAAGCTACTTATAGTGATTCACTTTTATACTTGAAGTGAAATACACTTTACAATTTTAGCATGAATTTTTGCAAAAAAAATGTAACAAAAGAGAGACTTGAACTCAAGACCTCTTACTTAATACGACAACTTTTAACCAAATGATCTAGCAAAACATATTGTAATGTTCATAAGGAGGATTGTTGTTGTTGTTGTTTTTGTTGAAGACGAACTTGGAGAGCGTGCTAAAAAAAAAACTATTTTCACAGAAGAAAAAAATTTCTCTTCTCGATGACAAGAAGGGTTAGATCTCAGTTAGGTTTCCCAGAAGATGCACATTTTCCTATCTGTTTCTGATTTTCCGAGATCGCACAGGGCACGGGGAAAAGAGCATAAGCAAATCTAAAAGAGTAGCAACCCAAAAATAAATAATACAAAACTGAAATAAAACTAAAATACTACTCTGCAAAAAATTTAAAAAATGCATATTCAAGCTTTATACCTCCGGATCTGAGTGTAATGGTCGTATCTTAGGCAAACGGAAACCTTTTCGAGTGAAATGAAAAGTGGTCCTCCATGCTCTTTAAATAGAGATCATGGACCAATCGGGTGTTAAGCCACTTATCAATGGTCGTTAAGATGAAGGAGAGTATGAACCGTGGGATCACTCTATGTCGAGAACATATCGTGACCGTTGGATTTCCTAACTACAAATGCATATTAATGCATACTAAAGAAACACACTAAAAAACACACTTTTACCTAACAACATATTAGACCAAGTAGTTTTTAACTAACTCCTGAGTGTCTAAATATTATAACATCCCCCCTTAGGAACAACTTGGGATAGGATTAAAAGATTTACAATGTTGACACAATAGAAGAAGGAAGGAGGCATTAGAGCCTATGACTTCACGATCTTAATATACAATAGGAGTAGGTCTTCAAACAAGCTCTGATTCGATGTTTGACAACACAGGTATTCCAACAGAGGACGAACACCTTCAGTAACCACTCACATAACCATATCAAATCTCAACACACCACTATTTTCACGTGATGAAACTGCTACAAGGAAACATACATGACCCTAGCCAACGCAGCCACTTGGAGCAGTTTATTAATGCAAAAGAAAAAGATTACAGAGAGATTTTACAAGAGAGTTTCTCACAATCGATCATCAACAATTGACCCTCCATGATATTTAAATAGAGATCATGGACCAATCGGGTGTTAAGTCATGGATCAATGGTCGTTAAGATCGAGCAGAGTATGAACCGTCGGAACACTCTATGTCGAGAACATATCGTGACCATCGTATTTCCTAACTACAAATGCATACTAAAGAAACACAGTGAGAAACACACTTTTACCTAATGATATATTAGACCAAGTAGTTCTTAACTAACTCCTAAGTATCTAAATATCCTAACATCCCCCCTTAAGAACAACTTGGGATAGGATTGAAGGATTTACAATGTTCACACAATAGGAGAAGGAAGGAGGCATTAGACCCTACGGCATCACAATCTCAATCTACAAAAGGAGTGGGTCTTCAAGCAGGCTCTGATTCCATGTTCTACCACTCACATAACTAGATTAAAGATCAACACAACGATGTTTTCACTTGGTAAAACCCCTACAGGGATACATCCACGGCCCCAGCCAACGCAGCCACTTGGAGTAGTTTATTAATGCAAAAGAAAAAGATTAAAAAGAGATTTTACAAGAGAGTTTCTCACAATTGATCATCAACAAATGACTCTCCATGCTCTTTAAATAGAGATAATGAACCAATCGGTTGCTAAGCCATAGATCAATGGTCGTTAATATTGAGGAGAGTATGAATCATCAGTTCACTCTATGTAAGGAACATATCGTGACTGTCGGATTTCCTAACTACAAATGCATACTAATTCATACTAAAGAAACACACTAAGAAACACACTTTTACCTAACGACATATTAGACCAAGTAGTTCTTAACTAATTCCTAAGTGTCTAAATATCCTAACACTTGTATCTTTTCTTGTGAAGTTTTCCATGAGGCTCTGCATCCTTCCTTTCTCTCTAATGGATTTCTACACTTCTTTGACATGTGTCGAAGGTGTATGTTGTTCATTATATTGTAAGGGATTTCTTATTTGACTGTCAGTCAGTATGAGAGTGGGAGTCTGTTGAATTTTATTCTCATATACTATTGGAACTTCTTGTATCAAGTAGAACATTCTAGGATTCTTTGGGATGATTTCAATGGACCAACAATCTTTCGTGTGTGCTTCGTAATTCTTGATTTTCTAGTTATATAGAGCGGAGTCGGAATTGTGTCCAACCAACATGGGAGATTCTCTTAAAATTTATTCTTCTGCAGTCAGTGCATAATCTCTTTGTTCGTTTTTTATTTGATACAAGCACCGATCCTCTTGGTCTTTATCCCATGATTCAGTCCATGGTTTTTCATTATTTTGGATCCAAGGGAATGATTGTTTTTCTTCCATCTCCTTTTAATTTGTGTTGTGTCATTTTCGTCACTCCAATGAAAAAAAGAAGGGCACCTGATAGACAGGACACAGGTTAGTGTATGAATCAAATGACTCAATCACATGAAATAAACAAACAATTAAGCTAATAACAACTAAAGAAATGAAACTAAAATGCATGAGGAAACTTGAACCAAAAATCAATCAAAGGACCAATAATCATGCCACCAATGGATATATTTTATTAGTTGGAAAATAACAAAGAGAAAGGAGGACTTGTGGATCCCCTCTTCCTCCAAGGGAGGGCTCTTGGATCCCCTATGTGAGAGCTCTTCTTACAAATGGAAAACTAGAAAGAAAATGGTGAAGAAATCTAAGCTTATTCCCTCAAGAGGTGAGGTGAATAGCTTAATGAGATGATGTTAGTATGCTCCAAGAAGGAAAGAGGTTTCTTGTAGGAGAATAGAGGCATCATAACAATACAATGAGATTCTTGAATTCATAGTGCACCCATGGCCTCTTTTTATAGGAAATATTTGAGGCATTATCCAACCAGTCTTTAGTATGAACAAGGGGCCCTTTAGGGCACCCTTAAGTCTTTGACCAGCCCCCCACTCAGATTGAACTCAGATTTGAGGGTCAAATCGACTTGGGAGATGAACCAGAAGTGGGTGAGGTGCCGACAAGAACCATAAATGTGTCATTCACAAGATTTCATGGATTTTAGTGTACACAGTCGTGCATCATGCACATGTGCGCTCTTTTGGATTTTTTGTCCTACACATGTGTGCATGCTTCCTGTAGTGTTTCTGCATATGTCAATTTTATAACGAGTTGTATAGTTTGTGCCTTTTGGAAATGATTTTTTGGGGCTGCAGGTGAACTAACAGGTGTTTGGAGATGTTGGATTCCTATAACCATTTGCGGACGAAATTTTAGTGATAACAGATGCCCCCTGATGTGTGGGGTTAGGAGCATACGTATAGCCAAAATACATCAATGTTTCTTCTACTGAGAGTACAATTGTATGAAAGAGTGTTGAGAGGAACTTCAAGATAGACCCATCAGAGGGAGAGGGGAAACTGTGGGACCGAACCTTTCTCTAGGTATGAAAATAAAGTTTCTATACAAACGAGGCGGGCATGCCTCATGCTCGTGTTATGTAACTCAAATATGTAAGATGGTAACTAAAGTGGTATGTTGATGTAGATAACTGCAGCGCCCTCCGGGGTGGTTTGATAATGGCAGATGAAAATTTGGATGGGGAACATCCTTTGAAAAGAGGCGATGACACCTATAAGAAGTGTTGATGACTCGTAGGCATTGATGGCCCAACAAATTCAGAGGTATTCGACTACTATAAAATAACTGCAATAGTCGCAAAGTAAGGCCCACTGTAACATGAGATTGTGTTGAAGTCGAATGTTAAGGGGGTCAATGATAGCAGAGAATAATGATGGTCCTCTATGTGTCATTCGAGGCTCCTCATTGTAAAGGTAATGAGAGTCAAGATACTGTCGCCCTTTTGGAAACTGTGTTGATGTCAACAAAAAAGGGAGACACGACTCCAAGAAGAAAAATGGCTTCATGAAATCCATTGGAGGAGATCAGGAACTAATAAGGAAAATGGATGAAGTCAAGATGTAGTGAGACTCAAGACTTCCCTTGGTTGTGGATATATGTTAAGTATGAGTGGCAGCAATCGTGAAACTAAATCTAGCGTCAGGGGGATGATTAGACATGGGTTAAATTGTGCCAGGGGTGTGACAAAGTGGACAAATTCAAAGATCAGGGGTACATGGACTGTGGGATGCTTGGGGTTTATGGACGATGCCGACAAGAGTAGGAGATAGTAAATTCCCCAACCAAGGGTGACATGGGTTTCTTTTCCAGAAAAAGAAGGTTGCTAAAGGCGACAACAAAAAACTATGTAAATGTTGGAAACAAAGGCCTTGTACAATTACCAAATGAATAAAGAATAATTTGGTAAAACTTTGCAGATACATAAATGGGTGCCCCAGTGCAAGATGGATTGGCCTGTGAGGGAACAAGTTGCGTGGAGAACTGGTGGAGGGTGGGGGGCCCATAGGTGGGTTTATGTATGAGGTAAATGAATGGAGGACAATATGTAGATGGGAAAACTGATTGTCGATGAAATGGAGGGTTAATGATACTACGGAGGCGCAGTCAAACGAGAACCATGAGGAGATATCCTAGGAGAAAATTGGGAAGGTTGGAATAATGAAAAGAAGGAGTATGTGGTTGATTATCGAACATCCGTAAGACTATCGGGACTCCCATCCCTAGGGGGTGAAAGAAGCATGAGTTTCAAAGTGCCAAAGGGGACTATGAATGGGACAACTCATGTAGGGGAGAGTTCTATCAGGTGACAGTACCGAAATGTAGTGGAGGTGATAGTACTACAGAGCCGGATGTGAGGATCCTATAGGAAAATTTCAGAGGGTGTGACTCAGAGATGCAATTGATGTTCAGAGGGAATGATTACATGCCAGTGTCGATCATATAATGGAAGGGGTTGTGATGGGTTGTGATGACCAAATACCTGCACACATGAAAACCAAATACCCGACGTGAACAATATCTAAAGATAAAGAAAATATAACAACTATTTGATAATGAGCATGCATACCTGGGCGTGATGTGAGAAAAATGCTCCCCTGGGGCTGAGGATGGATGGTGACTCAGGGAATGTCATTGTGCAGGTGGCAATATCCTAATCTTGTGGCTGAAGATGGATCGAAAAATGGATTCTTTGAGCTCCTGTAATTGAGCATGAAAGTTTGGCAAAAGGGACTATATATAGTTGTGGGGCCCATAATGTCGCCTCATTTGTGCCTGATGCCATGGTGAGTTGACAAGAGGTTTTTAGAGAAGAATTGGAGATTACAGGAATTCAAGCCAGCCGATCTAGGATTTGCGAGAGACAGGTTAATGGTATCATCCTCCTACATAGTAGTTAGGGTTTCTTTTCTGGGCAGGGTCGTACGAATGGCTGTACTAGGGGATTTTGTGAGGCTGGGCCCCCAAGTGTGTAGTAGATCAAAGGATACCCTCACTGAGGTGGGTAATTGTGGTGAATATAGCCACACATGGGGATGTGCGAATGAGGAAAATAGGTGCACATTGGATGTGCACCTATTTGAAGTACAACTACGCACTGTGCACGGTTGTTTCTCTGATAGTTGCGCACTAGTGCACAGTTGTGTAGCGAACAGGTGCACATGAATGCGCACCTGTGGGTGTGACAGATGTCCATTGATGTGCATATGTTTCTTAGATAGTTGTGCATTGATGCAAAACTGTGCGAATAACAGGCGCACATATGTGCGCACCTGTGGGGGGTGACAGTCGCGCACATGAGGCAAATCTAGGGGGTTTGTGAAAAAACTTGTATTATTTGAAGTTTTTTGTTTATGAATAGTGATGGATGATCAAGTGTTGTTTTTGTGAATGCAGGTGATCAATTCAGGATGCCAATCCACTGGAGGAAGAGGGATTGGGAGCACCTCAAGGAGGCAGTGAGAGATGAGCCTAGCATTCGGGGACCTTTAGCAGCATATGGGCTGCTAAAGTTCTTCGACTGCCCACTAATACGGGCACAGGAATACCTGCTGCAATATCTGATTTCTATGTGGAGCACTGAGCTGCAATTCTTCATTGTGCGGGGGGAGCAACCGAAATTCTCTGCAATGGAGGATGTCTATTTCTTGACCGGGCTCCATTTTCGGGGGAGGGCCCTACCTATTGATCCTAGTTGCCAGGGGATGTGTGCTTGGCATACCTGGTGCGGAGGTACTGTTCAGGGATGAACTTTATGTCAGGTTCGATTTCTTAGATTGAGGCGATGGATGCACTCGTGCATATTTGCATCACAACAATGATTATGAGGATCTACGGATCCTTAGTGACTCAGCGAATCAATGGTGGTATGTTGAGGATTATGCAGAGAGCATTGGGTGGAGAGTTTTTTTCCTGGGGCTTGATGTTGCACACCAAGATGATGGGACAACTTAACCGGTGTTGGGCTGCCGACTCTAGTGAGTTTACCTTGGCGTGGTTTTTGGAGAGGGTTCCCATGTTGCTCCCTAGAGTGTTGTTGCCGGTGGCTGATGCACGGGAGCCATGACTAATGTGGTGGGCATCAATTTGGTACAACATAGAGGTGGGGAGGGTGGCCATTATTTTATGGCCGATATGGCACATCTGTGGCGCCATATGCCATAGATTATACTGCAATTCCCATATGGTGGGATGAACTTCAGGAAGGACCCGGATATGGTTTTACCTCCTGGACAGGATTGGGACCAGAGAGGTATGTTTATGTACTTCATGTTTTTTTATTTTGATAGTATAGCATATGTTTTATGAATGGATGGATGTTGATGCTATCATTTGTTTGTTGTATGTGTATATGTGGGGACACGAGGCTGAGAGGTGGAGTTAGTTAGAGAATCGGCTTATCAAGGGCTGGTGAGACCATCGCGGGCGGGAGAGAGATGTTAGAGGGACGAGGCTAGTGGAAGGCCAGCCAATGATGCGAGAGATGGAAGGAGATGAAAATTGACGACCCCAGTGCAGGGCCATCGCATGCGCCTTAGGGAGATGATGGCAGGGATTTAGAGGATTTTCTCTTCCGGTTGGAGGTGGTACTATAGGGCATGCCAAAGGGTATGTGGTCCCACATCCAAGATGAGAGAGTCTTGGAGCATTGTGTGGGTTGCCTTGCTGAGTTGCAGACTCTTATCTGTAGAGTAGTTGTAGTGGGGTTAACGATGACTGGATGACTGCCCTCTAGACCAAGAGGACCCCCAACTGGGTGGGGGGCTCCTCCTGCAAATAGAGGACCTGGTGGTGGTGCTCTGGAGGCACCATGAGTGTTATGTTGTACTATTTTTGTATTTATATAGTCCTGCAACCCTATTTTGTATAAGGTAGTGTGACACCTATTTTGTACCGATAGGGATGAGGGGGCTCACTTGCCTACGAGCGATGTACATTTTTTGTACCATTTTTGTAAACATTGATGATACATTGATCTTTATATATATA
>ML786854.1:531106-545191 GCA_009831015.1 Picea engelmannii
GACAAACTTTTGATGTTTTATGTATGTGTGATGATGTCTTGATGTGATATATGCCAATATAACACTAGTTTAGCCATGTTATCTACTATTTGATTGAATTGTCGTAAAATATGTGTAAATGTAATTGAATCAAAATGTCGAGACAAGAGTCTAACTTGCAGGTATTTGCGGAAGAGGCAAGGATTGCGAACATGTTACACATTGTTGAGCTGAAGGACGACTAGCTTGGAATCTAATAAAATGCTGAGGTGACAAATGTGGCGGTGACTAGCTTCGGCGAGGAGGCCAATGACGACTACATATTCTTCTTGGTTGTTGGTTGTTGAGCCCAAACATATGTCGTTGGAGTGGAGCAGTACATGTGAGGGGGTATAGAGAGCCCAAGTGGTTGTAGTGAGATTTTGTGTCTATCGGCTAGCTCCATCAGTGTAACCAATGTGGTAGGCCGATCGAGGAGACATCTATCAATAACACGAATGGTAGATCATACATAAGGCATGGAGTGAAAAAAATAAGACTAAAACTCTACAAATGGGTAAAAAAAAGAAAAATCCTAGGGTAGAATGACTACGCTTAGGCGTAAAATTTCTTTAAGTACAACCCATTGACGGGATCTTTGAGAGGATAGCCTTCTGGAGAGGCCAGGATGTATGCGCCTTTAGTGAGGCAATGTTGGACGATGTAAGGTCCATGTCATAATGACTCGAATTTCCCATGACCAAGAGTATCGTGAGAGATATCATAGTCTAGGAAGAGATCTCCTTCATTAAATGAGCAAAGGTTGACATGGCGGTCGAAGGTGACCTTCGACCATTTTTTAGATGCCTCATTGTTTTGTAATGAAGATCGACGGTCTTCATCCAATGACTCTAAGTTCAGCAAGAACTGCTCCATTGGAGCAGTGTCAGGTAATAGCTCGATAACAGTGTGTAATGTGGGAATTTCGCACTCAATGGGGAGAGTGTCTTCGACCCCATGGATGAGATGAAATGGTGTAAAAATAGTGGTAGTTTTAACTACCATGCAATAATCCCATAGTGCTGAAAAACAACATATGATGCCAACTAGTCTTGTGTTTGTTAACAATGCGCTGCAACATGGTTTTGAGGACCTTGTTGACAGCCTCTACTTGTCCGTTGGACTAGGGGTAGTATAGGGAGGCGAACTCATGGGAGAAGCCTAACCTTGAGAAGAGTTCGATGCATATATCATTCTCAAAGTGTTTCCCATGATCGGAGACTAACTGTAGTGGAACTCGAAAGCGGTAGATGACATGATTAAAGAAAAAATGCATTGTAGTGTCTACGGTGTTGTTGAAGGTAGGTATGGCTACAACCCATTTAGTAAAGTAATCCACTTCCACGATGATGTACTTGTGTCCATTTTTGGGGGAGGGTTGCAAGTCATGAAGTCTATGCCCCATTTGCAAAAGGGGCCAGCAGTGATGACTGGATGTAGAAGAGCGGGTGGCACTCGGGCTTTGTTGGCATAAAGTTGGCATTTGTCACATCACTTCCTAGCATGGATGCAGTCATGAAACAATTGGGGCTAGAAGTAGCCTTCTCGAATGATTTTCTAGGCAGTGGACATCCTTGAGAGGTGGCCATCGTAGATGCCATTGTGGCAATCATTCAATACTCGATCATCTTCGTCGATGGTCAAACATCAATAGAGTATGGTGTTGACCCCATGTCGGTATAAGATGTCATTGATAAGGAGATATCGAGGGGGATGATGGAGAATGCGTCAACTATCATCTCGAGAGAGGTAAGATCCAAACTTCTGTGTCCACGGGTAGAAGAGAAGGTCGCCATACCAGGGGTCATTCGAGGGAATGTAGAAGAGGTGTTCGTCGGGAAAATCCATGTTGACGAGTGGACTAGTAGTGTCGGAGGGAAACGTCGTGATGAGTTCGAGGAGCACGAGTGCTTTATTTCTTTTAGGAGTTTAAAAATATAGGTCGTACTCCTAAAGGATGATGATCCATCAAGAAAACTTACCATTAATTTGTCGCCGACTAGGAAAGTACTGCATGGGGTTGGAATCTACCACGAATTTGGTAGTGCAAAGAAAGATGTAATGACGTAGTTTCTGGACTGTGAGGACAACTGTGAGGGAGAGTTTCTCCTCATGATTGTATTTCAGGGGTGGTCTTGAAATATTTTTACTGATGTAGTAAATAAATTCTCATGACCATCATCCCCTAGTTGGATGAGAACTCCTGCTACTGAGATAGCTGAGGCCAATAAGTAGAGGATGTAATCATGATCATAGTCGAGTGGACTAATCAAAGGGGCATGAGAGAGAACCAATTTTAAATCATCAAAAGTGGTTTGGGCATGTTCATCCCATCGAAATGGGAAATCATGGCATAATAAGTGAAGGAAATCATGTGCGCGAGTAGCGTAATCTAGGGAAAAGCATCGTAAAAATTTAGCTTTGCCTTGCAGGCTCTGCAGTTGGCGCAAATTCCTAGGTTGTGGAATTTCTGTTATAGCTTGGACCTTGAGGGGGTCCACTATGATGCCATGTTGGGAGATGATGAACCCAAGGAGGCGTCCTGCGGTGATGCAAAATACACACTTGAGGGGGTTCAAGAGGATATTGTACTGTCGACATCGTTGAAAGATGACCTGTAAGTCATCTAGATGTTGAGTTTGTTTCTTGGATCAAGTGGTGAGGTTGTCCAAGTAAGCAATAATGATGCAAGCGAGATCATGGAAAACGTAAGTCATGGCCCATTGGAACGTCACACCTACATTCTTGAGTCCAAAAGGAATGACACGATACACAAAACTACCCCATGGGGTAGTGAATGCACTCTTATATTGATCTATTGGGTGGATCTAGATTTGATTGTAGCCAGACAACCCATCCATGAAGGACAAGGCCTCGTGGCCGACAAAGTCATCAATAATTTGGTCGATGAAAGGTGTTGGGAAGTTGTATTTGGTACAAGTGTGATTGAGATCACGAAATTTGGTGCAGACGTGAATAGTGCCTTGTTTTTTGTTAACGGAGAGGGGGTTGGAGACCCATGACGTGTATGTGATGGGGTATATGAACACGATGATGCATAGTTTGTCAATTTCAACTTTGATAGCCCCTGCTTTGGATGGGTACAGTGGGCATTGCTTTTAACGTACAGGGGTAACATCTGGCCATGTGTCGATGCAATGTTCGATGATAGAAGGATTGAGGTCGGGCATCTCTGTATATGACCAGGCAAAAATATCTTGGTATTCCTGAAAGAGAGCTTTGTAAGCTGTGAGTTCCTCAAGGAAGCATGTGGCACCAATGGTGATTTCTTATATGATTCTTGGTTTGACGGAAATGTCAATTTTTACAGTGGGGAAAATGTTGGCCATGTTGCCTTCTTCAAAAGCATCAGGAGCAGGGATAGGGTTATTGAACCAATCTATATGCCCTAACGGGATAAAATCTTTGGTTTCGACTGCACATATGGAGTCTTGGCTAGGAGGATCAAAGGCTTCCTGTGAGAGAAAGAATGCTCTAGGATGGAGCACATTCCATGGGCAATCGAGGGTAGTTAGTTCCTCTAGGATATCTTTGTCGTAGTGGAAAATGTGAGAATATAGGGGATCCATGGAAGTAACATTGGTGACTGTCACTGTGTGGTTATCTTTAGGTGGTGAAGACATAGAGGGAGTATCGCAATGATGGTGCAATGGCATTCTTGACATAAACCAGATGTCCATACACTATGGTTTGTGAATTTTGGGCAGGGGTGAGATTTCCTAAGAGAAATGAACCAGAGAGTTGGGAGGATTTGGGGCCAAATCCTCGGACAGTCTATCCATGAACCATGGAGCGGTAGGAAGTGACTCAGGTTCAGGAGAGGTGATATGATTGGTATCTAGATATGGAATAGGAGTAATCTCTTGCATTATCGGAAGTGGGGTGTTTGGAGGATTTTGAATAAGGACCATTTGACGACGCCTGTATTCAATGATCATGGGACACTGGTATGTGAAATGATAAAGTGATTCACAGAGAGAGTAATGACATCGCATACGTTCATTGACTGAGGTCGTGACATGGGTACTTGATGACGTGGATAGAGGGGGGTCTTACTGAAAGCTTTGGCATACTACCATTAGCGTCTGTCGAAACTAAGGTAGCGCAAGGAAATGTTGACTCTAGTGGCCATACTTTGAACATATGGCACACACGAATCTAGTTCGTAGCCCTTTACTGCCTATAGTAGGGGACGCAGTGGTAGTACTAAATGTGCCTGGTGAAGCGGTGAGCAAGGTGGTTTCTCAAGGGAGTTGGATCAAATTGTGTAACTTGAGGAGAGAGGGACATCTATTGGTGGGGTGTCCCTCTTTCTCGCATAGTGAGCAAGGAGGTTGAACTTAGGGAGGAAGTGGAGCGGTGGGATCTTTCTTCTTCTGTCTGCCCCCAACCGTAGTGGTGGTGCTAGCAAGTGGGGATGAGGGTGGTGTCATCAGAGTTAGGACTGGAATCTGCAACGAGATTCCCTCTCTTTGGGGAGGGAGGGAGGGTTAAGGAACCATCATGGGTGGGTGTAGATACCATACTATAATGGCGAGCAGCATATTGGGAAGGGTAAGTGTTATGGCTACCTAGAAATCTTGTACTCTCAGTGGGGGGTAGAAGAAGGGAATTTGAGTAATGGCTTGGGGGATTGTCTCCCAAACCAGGATTTGATCCTGAGGGAGGGTGAAATCGAGGGTGAGTGGTGTTGGAGGGTTCTCAATGGATTCCTGAGGTAGGATTTCTTCCGCTAGTGGGAAGTCAGGGAGTGGAGAAGCCTCTGTGGGAGGAATGCTATCTCCATTATCAGTTCCATTGGAAGATATGACACACACTTGTGCCGAGGGGTGTATGAGCAGTGGTGCTCCATGGTATTCCCCCAACAAATATGAGTCTTTGAAAATTCTGGGGGCCATATCCATGAGTGGATATGCGTCAGAACTAGTGCAGACAAGAGGTAAGATGTTATTGATGTTGGAGGAGTGGTTAGGATCGTAATGTGAAACTTGGTTGATGGTGATGATCTTTCCGTTGTGGGGGAACATCATCATTTGAAACACAGAAGAGGCCACAATCTTCATAGTGTACATGTAGCTATGTCCAAACAAGATGTTGTAATCGAGCGAGGCGTCGATAACTTCAATGTTGATAAGGATGGTTTTTCCCCCAAGTTTGACGGGGACATTTTGAAAGAGTCCTTTAGGAGAGGATGGTCGCCCATCATAAGATCTCAAAGTTATGGAGGATGGTGTTAGCTCTAGAGAGCCAAGTTTCTACCATACATTTTTGGACATGATGCATGTGGATGCACCTTCATCAGGGATACATCAATGAACTATGATGTTCCAAATTTTGACTGGTATCTGAAAAGCTACCAAAGCGGGGAGACAAGGTTCCCCATAATCTAGATCGAATGTGATGAGTCTAGTATCAGTAGGGTCGACTACCCCTAAGGCAGAAAGAAATGATTTCTGTTGGGTGGTACATGTTTGGAGGACCTCCAATATTGACATGGCTACAGGATATTGCGCCAAATAATCGACCAGGCTGTAGTTGTGTGCCGCCCTAGCCTAAGGGTTGTTAACATTTTGTCATAATGGGATGCAAGGAATATGAATGGGGGGTTCAATGTTAGGGCACAAAATCATCAAGGGTTTTCCAGCTATAGTTGGAGCTGCTTCTGAAGTGGTGGGAGTAAATTCAGAGGGGGTGTCGTATTGATGACTGTGCATTTGCAGAAGAATTTCTTCTTTACTAGTTAGGAGGATATTGCGATCCTTTGGATTCCCAGGGTTTTGATATTGTCCCATCCGTGGTGGGGTAGGATGCATCTCCTATTGGGTATTCATCACACCTTGGTGTGGAACAGGGTTTTGCAACATAGGCGGGAGTGGTTGTTGCAAATATTGTTGTGGGGCCTGCCGAGGGACAGGCGGTGCTAGAGGACGTGTCACATTCATGGAATATTTCATCCGTTTAAAGTCAAGGATTTGGGGGCAATGGCGAGTATAATGACTGTGTTGACTGCAAAGGGCACAAGGGAAGTTTGTTCAAATATTTTTGTTGTTATTCCTCCCTTGGCGTTTGTTTTTTTTTCCCCTTGGGGGTTTTGGTTTCCTTGGTTCTGGTTTCCCCCAACAGGTTGGTTTTGTTGGGGGTTATTTCCCCCTGGTCCTGGGTTATTGTTGTTTTGGTTTTTCCCTTTCTTTTTGGCATTACTCAGCTCATGGGCTGGATTTTCCATATTCATTTGTTCAAAATTTTGAAATTGTTGAATGGGAGAGGGTTGAACAAAGTTAACCCCAGCATGTGGTTGTCCTTGTGGAGGAGAAATTGGCTGTGGAGGACCAGGAAATGGAAATTATTGATTATTTTGTGGAAATTATATGTAGGGTACATAGGAAGGCATAGTTCTTTCACTAGCGCTTATGGTGTAAGATGAGGTAGAGGGGGTACCAGAACTGGGTTGAACTATCGGATGCATCATGGGTGTCGACGAGGGTCCATTCATGGGTGGAGGTAGGGAAGCAGGGTATGGCTATTGATAAGGGGGGGAAGGGTAAAAAGGGGGTCGTCCATACATCGGTGGATATTGGGGTGTACCATACATAAGTGGTGGTTGGATGTATAGATTGTGGTGTGCTATGGTACCGATCAATCCATCCATTGAGTGAGACATCATAGGTTTGTTCTGGTCAAATGGTATGGGTCTCAGGGAGTCAGGTAGTACTGTGTATAAGTATCCTGATTGTGCATAAATGAGGTCATATTGTTGAGCCTTGTTTATGGTTGCCTCTTTTGTTTGGGGGAAGGTGGAGGCCACATATTTGGCAAGGAGGGGAATAAGTGATTTGAGAAACTAATCGAGACATTGTTCTTTGGTGGTTTCTACTTTGAATAAACTACGTCGCCGACACCATTCGTGAATGTGGTCAACGATATGTGTGGCTGAGGTTTGTCTGAACTCAGAAAGTAGTTCGAATACCATTGCCACGAAGAACTGGTAGTTGAAATAAGGTTAAATGTTTTTTGGCCAATGACTCAAAAGTCACATGGGACCCTGATTTTTCATCCACATACCATTTGGCAGATGAACCTATGAGTGTGCACTGAAATAACCTTTAACAGATGAAGTTTTCCATGATGTTGTTTGAAGAGAACCATAAGTGAAAGATCATTATATGGTTGGCGGGATCTTCTCCCGCTTTTCCTTCAAACTTGGGGATGTATGAAGGTAGTTTCGTAGGAATAGTGGGCCATGTGGGGTCATGCAATATAGGATCATTCGTGAGCTTACTTAGATTTGGCATATTAAGGGAGGCCAAATATGGCATGTGAAGTAGCGGTGGAGGATTAGTTCCAGCCATGGTATGAGCAGATTGTGTACCTGACCCTTGAAGGGGGTTTGGTGGTGGTGTAGTTCTCCCTTAGGAATAAGTGTACCCTTCACCTCCTTGTGAAGGAGAGCTAGTGGATGGATGAACTTGGGAAGTGGACCCAAGTAAAGTGGAACCAAGCAAAGTTGATCCCAAAATGGTAGCACTCACAGGGGTGTGAGATGGTTGAGTCAGTGAGTTGACGAAACTAGGAAATACTCGTAGGATAGGAGGGATATTTTGCAAACGTCTGGAATGACAGGGGTTATGTGGGTCCCCTATGATGTCCGACTAGCAAAGTGGAATGTGTGCAAAATGGTTATGAGAGAATCAAATGAACAAGAGACTTGTATAGTAAGGACCTTCACAATATATCTCACAATTGCATGTAATCACAAGAGCATCATACATAAATCAATTGAAAATAAGCATACATGTGGGTAGGTGGTTTTTGTCTGTGTGGGAGAAAAAAAAAAACAAATGTGCGTGTCCTAAAAAGATGTAAGGTCCTTCCTCTCAAATAGCACTAGACCTTCCAATAGCACTCAACAATGGGGTTTGAAGCCACTGGAAGAGGAACTAGTGAAGGATGAAACAATCAGTTATAATGAGGGGCAGAGGTGCATATCCTGAAAGAGCTAGCGATATTTCTCAATAGCCACAAAAAATCTAATCAAGGTGCAATTGCAGCCCACAATTTCCACCTGGGTATATGTCCTAAAATTTTTCCACTAGGTACCTTGGTCAAAGTGAGACATTTAGATTTTCGACCTCAAAAATGGGTCACGGGATGGATCCCTTCCAAGAGGTGGGTACCTCAAGGGGAGACACACAGAACAACCAGACCTCGGCCTTCGACCCTTCCCGGATATCTTCCTACCTTATGGTGTTAGGAACACTTGACTTGGAGGATTTTAAAGTTCCCTATTTGTCAACTTCTAATGTTTGAAGATGTGAGAACCAGATAACGGGGGGTTATTTGGATGCCTACCCACGAGATCCTACCTAGACTAAAAAAATTCTTTTGGCACCTCCTGTGGAGGAAAACTTGGTGAGTTTTTATAAAATTTTAGATGTGTTTGTTTGAGAGATTGGGGGTGTGAACCAATCTCGTTTGAATTAAGTGGGTGTGGGTAATTTCTTCAAGAAAATAGTGGGATGTTTCGAAATCCCTTTGGAGGAAACCTACTTCAACCTCCACAATTTGAGATGAAATTACATGAGTGAAGAGTGACTTTGTGTGTGATGAAGTAATAGAATCTGCCAAATTTTTAATAAGTTAGGTGTCACCTTGCAACATGTGGACTTTGTGTGGTCCTTACAAGTCTTGATTACCTATCTTACTAGATGTCATTGGTACAACCTTGTGGAATTTTAAAGTCCCTAAAGAACTAGCATGTGGACATATGGGTCCTTACCAATCCTTTATACTCCCTAATGTGATTTAATCTAAGAAAGCTTCAAAAACCTATCCTAGATTGCAAGCATGTGGGCATGTATGGGCCCATTACAATAATCTTTAAACTCCCCTAGTGATGGAAACTAAGAAAGTAGCTTCAAAACTATCCTAACTTTGCATTTGTGGGCCCTTACAAATTTAGGATATTTGGAAAAGAAACTAAGAGGGGCCCTAGGGGGAATTTGTCCTCTCCTAAAGATTTTGTTTTAAGGGAGATGAAATCTTCCCTCAATCATTTTTCTGATTCTCAAGATCACTTTATGGTGCAAGATAAGAACATACTCAATGTTTGAAGTTTGATTTATGGTCCCAAGGCAAATGTTTATATGTGATAGTAAATGATCTTATCTTAAATTTTAAAATAAAAAAAAATCTATCCACGTGGAAAATCAAAGAAAAAGAGGAGAAATATAGTTATTTTTAACCCCCCTAAGTGCCTATGTTTTGACTAACCCTTCATGTGGTAAGGGAATCTAAGTGTGGTGAATTTACAAATTGCATAAAAGCAATATTTTGAAGGCTAGGGGCCTTCAAAATATCACAAAAACTCTTACAATGTTGGAATTCTGGATAGATGCGCATGTCACAGTTTAAACAGAGCTGCATGTGGTGCCAATGCACAAAGAACCATGGACCTATTCATGCACTATGCATAGAATGCATTGAGAAACACAGAGATGTTGGCACACAATGCTCAGAAGGTGCGCATGTGGGCTGGAAAACCCGCGAACGTTCTAATACGTGTCCAAGAGGAAAATGTTAGGTGGAATTCTCCTCTTTCAGCTCCAAATTTAGCTCTTTGCAGGTAGGACTATGCCGGTTATGATCCTTCTAAGGAAAATAAGTCTAAAAGAAGTGCTCAAGCAACCCAAATAGAGAGTAAATTAATACCTTATCCCCAATATGGTTGCCAATCTGTTGTGTCCTTTTCGTCACTCCAGTGAGCAAATGAAGGGCACCTGCAAGTGTAGTTGGGCTTGCTAGATATGACAAAGGTTAGTGTATGAATCAAATGACTCAATCACATGAAATAAATAGACAATTAATATAATAACAACTAAAGAAATAACTAAAGAAATGAAACTAAAATGCATGAGGAAACTTGAACCAAAAATCAATCAAAGGACCAATAATCATGCCACCAATGGATAGATTGTATTAGTGGGAAAACACCAAAGAGAAAGGAGGACTTGTGGATCCCTCTTCCTCCAAGGGAGGGCTCTTGGATCCCCTATGTGAGAGCTCTTCTTACAACTGGAAAACTAGAAAGAAAATGGTGAATAAATCCAAACTTATTCCCTCGAGAGGTGAGGTGAATAGCTTAATGAGATGATGCTAGTATGCTCTAAGAAGGAAAGGGGTTCCTTGTAGGAGAGTAGAGGAAAAGTAACAATACAATGAGATTCTTGAATTCATAGTGCACCCATGGCCTCTTTTTATAGGAAATCTTTGAGGCATTATCCAATCAATCTTTAGTGTGAACAAGGGGCCCTTTAGGGCACCCTTAGGTCTTTGACTAGCCCCCCACTCAGATTCAACTTAGATTTGAGGGTCAAATCGACTTGGGAGATGAAACATAAGTGAGTGAGTGGCCGACAAGAACCATAAATGCATCTTTCATAGGAGTGCATGGATTTTATCATACACAGTCATGCATCAGGTGCATGTGCGCTCTTTTGGCTTTGTTTTTCTATGCACATGTGTGTGCTTTCTGTATTGTTTCTGCACATGTCAATTTTATAACGAGTTTTATAGTTTGCACCTTTTGGGAATTATTTTTTTGGGCTGCAAGTGAACTAATAGGTGTTTGGAGATGCTGGATTCCTGTAACCATTTGCAGACGAAATTTCAGTGATAATAATTTGATTCTATCTTTTTCCAGAGAGATATTTGCTTTCATTTTTTTACCCCATGGTCAACCGAAAAGTGCTACATATGTTTTCATGTCCATGAATGGGGTGATGAATTCAAATTCGAATTGAGTCAGAATACCCATTATTTGAGTGTTAGTGTTTCTGAGTATACCAATGGGCTCTATCAACATTTGATCCACAAGTTTGAGATAGTTCAGAGTTGGTGCTAAAGAAATTCGACCTATTCTTATCCAAGTTTCTCGGTGTAAGATATTAACTTGAGATCCAAAATCGACAAGTACTTGCTTGATCAATACTTTATTGATTTATACATCAACTCATGGATCATAATATTTATGCTTATATGAGAGTTGTCTGACATCCTTTGATGTCCTTTGTCCTTCTTTGTATTCTTTTAATATATTTAGCAGTTATAGCAATCGAACGACTAATTGTTTTTCCTATAATAGTTATAGGAATTTTTATATAATATCTTCTAATTTTTTCGAGTACTATTGGGAACTCTTCTAATGAGTGGTCACCGACACTGCATATATTGCAGAATTTCAAGTCGATTCTATGTTTCATTGGGAAATCTATATTGATGTGGTCATCTTTCTGGCAATTGTAGCAGTATGGTCATCCTCGACCTCGACCTCGACCACCAAATCAACTACGACCTCCTTGACCTAGACCTCGACCATAGTAGTCATCTCTTCGAGCATAACTGTTAGCTTGGTTGATGGCTTCTGTGTAATAGATTGTTCGTACACTCACTTGATTTTGTGCATTGAAATGACATTCTGATGGAGTCTTTGCAGATATGGCACCACTTAGTGTTTTTCAAATTGTGTGGACAATATTGTACATTATGATCAGTCAAACACTCACATATGTTACAATATTTTTGTGCTTATACTCTGTATGGATTTGTTGTTTCTGGTGGTTGATCGTTAAGGTTACAAGTTTCCTCCGTATGTCCTTCTTAACAACATGAAGTGCACCAAAGTTCCTCTCCTTATGGGCGAATTTTTTATTGCTTGTTGTAAGCTCTCTATTTTTCTTCAAGTATTTCAGTCAATGAAGTAGTCGATGGGTTGTCCTCATCTAACTTGATGCACCATGATTTTTGCAATGCATCTTCACAGGTGGTTATTTCATACAAGCATAATGGCGAGCAAAACTATTACAGTAAACCAGTTACATACCACTAAACTAGCAATATTTGGTCGAATGTTGTCGGAATTTGGCTAAAGAGATCTTTGAATATTTTATCATACCCCTGTATCGACTCGCCTGGTCATTTTTTTATTTATTTTAAATTTTGTGCATCCAAGTGTGTGATATATTAGACTTTGAAAAACGTTAGAAAAACTATCTTTTATTTCTGAATTTTTTCGGTTTTTATTTTCTATTAAGTTCATAAACCATGTCAGGGCATGATGTCAGAGGGCAGCTCTGAATTGTGCCATATGTTTATATTCATCTCTGATGTCTGCGGTATCTCATAATTTTTTTCACATGAACCAGTGTCTTTTTGGGTCCTCATCTCCCTCATATAGGGGGGTGTGGTTGAATCCCATTTTTGTTGTCTTTTTAGAGGTACTCACTTTCTGTGGTGTTTGAGTTACCACAATTTTTGACTAAGTTGTCGAATCCTCGGTCGAGTTTTCTTGTGTCAAATTTTTTGTTGTTTGATCTTTTAATGGGTGGTACTCAAGGAATAATTTATTCTTGTTGAGTACATAAAGTATCTCTTCGGTTTGAGAACTTTTATTTTTATACTCGACTAAACATTGCTCCAATAGTCCTGTCAGTTCACGACTATAACTAATTTCTTCTCTTGATAATAGATTTGGAAAGGGAGTCGAGTCAGTGAGATCTTTAATTTGGATGAGAATGTTGTTGGCTTCATTTTTTATGGCTCAACAATGAGTGCATATCGTAGGTTTCCATGCTCGTTGGTTCTATACCATAATCTTGCATATTGGTCATCGACTTGAATTCTCTGCTGGAGAAATTATTTTATTCGAGGGCTGGTTTCTGGCATAGGAGAAGTGTGTATCGTTGGTCCTGACTCTTCATAATCCATGCTTTCAGTTCCATCTTTCAATTTATATGAATTCAAGCTAGCCTCTATAAACTCTACATCACTACTTCTATCAGGGGTCACCGTAGCTATTGTTATTGCCAGATCTAGTCGATTTGTTTCAGACTCAGAATGCTCACACTCTTTGTCAGTCTTACCCTCCTCGATCATTTTTCTATTTGACTTTTGACTATTCCATAGGTCGCAAATTTCTTCCCTTTTCTTTTTCCTTTCATCTCGCTCTGATCTCCGGATGTCAGTGGATTTCTTGTGTGCTTGCTTTCCTCTCGATGACATTTATTCTTCAATAATCATAAATTTTGGTATGATTTCCTTGTGGCATCTCACAAAGTCAACTGACCCCCCATTGCCACCCCGACTTACTCGAAGTTGATATTACTAGCCATGTTCATTTATTCAGAAAATAATCCCACGCTTTTCTTGTGTCTTTTCACTTTGTGTCAAGAAATCCTTCCCACTCTCTGTCCCTCTCTTGATAGTTACTATTTGGTAATGATGTTCCTAGATAAGGTCGGTATTCAACAATGTCACCGACTCCCTTGCCAAGGAGGAATATATGAAGCAGTGTCGAAACAATACACAAGAATCCTTCGTGCAATTTGGTGTTAATTTTTTCTTTTATTCTATCAAGAGATGTTCAATCTTCGACAGCTTGCTTTGAGATATTGTCTTCTTAAAATCTCATGAACCAGTCGTGAAAATTCATTCATCCTCTATTCATAAGGTTTAGGCTTAGTTTCTTGTTGGTTTTCAATTTACGCATTACTCGACTTGTTGATGTACTAAAATACCACTTCAGGGAGGACTTATAAAAATGTTTCGTGGGTTTCTGAGAAGAATCTTTCTCTTGGTTCTGCGAGTGAAAGATTGTTTCTTCTGGTGTAACTCTTGATGTAATTCTCAGTCTTTCGCTCCACCATTCACATATGTCTTGAAGGGATAACATTTGTGTATACTTCTGCATGCCCAGGTCCAGAACTACCGACAATGGAACCAATGTTGTAATCTAAAAATGTTTTGTGGGTTTATGAGAAGAATCTTTCTCTTGGTTCTGCGAGTGAAAGATTGTTTCTTCTGGCGAAACTCTTGATGTAATTCTCATTCTTTCGCTCCACCATTCATGTATGTCTTGAAGGGATAACATTTGTGTATACTTCTGCATGCCCAGGTCCAGAACTACCGACAATGGAACCAATGTTGTAATCTAAGGGAAACTAGGGAGAGTCAAGTAGTCCTTACATAAGCAACATAGAAAATACACACACA
>ML786854.1:589035-617233 GCA_009831015.1 Picea engelmannii
TGAACATTGTATAAGCTATTTATGATAAGGAAGTTTTTGCTGGGTTTTCTTCCCCTAGAGGGTTTCCCAGGATAAATGTTGTGTCTCTTGTGAATGTGTATTTCTCAGTGATCTTGTTCTTATTATGATCTTATCTATTGAAACACAAAGAACTATAATAATGACATAAACATTAACACTTCTATCTCTGGAGAAACTAAATGTTTCTATTGATTTAGTGTGAATGTGACTTCAGTTGACAGTCTTTGCATGGTAGCTTTGGCTTTAGGCTGCTGAATTTCAGTCAGAGTAACTTCATGCATTATGAAAGTCTTTGTTTTGATGTGATTTAAGACACTATACCATTTCCTTTTAAAAGCCTTCTTCAATAATTCCCTTTTCCTACTCCATTTCCATGGATTTGATTAAGTTGAGATGTTATTGGGTTCACTTCCAATCAAGATTCAATTATAATGATAGCTTCTAAAGCTTTAAAATCTTCTCTAAAAAATAGCAGTATGTATGACAACTACAAGTGATTCATATTCAAGAAAGTCATGAACTATTTATTCTCTGTACTGACTTGAAATTTGCCATTTACAATGGAAATTTAAGTCTTGCATGTCAAAGAACATTGGGACAAGCAATTATGCTCTCCACATGAAATAAAGGCGATACCTAGAAAACAAGGTACACCTATTCAAAATGTCTCCTTGCAAAGAAAGGGGCAGGGACATTTTTATAGTGGAATTTTACTTTTTGATTTCATTTGCACTAGCTTCACATATGTTATCTTCCTAGGTGGCGCTGACAAATGATAGTAGACCTTCTGGAGCAAACATATCACCTCTCAATCCACGAACCAAAGGTCAACTTCAACAAGAAGCTCAAATATGCCACGTGCTTCTGAGTGCAATGCATCAATGCGTAGAGATTCCTTCTCAACAGGCACATGCAAGCAACCATGCCTATTTAAGGAAAATCCTTGGCCTTACAATTTGCAGCCTCACTTATCTTTATGCCTGAACAATATTGAGGAATACAAGTGTTGATTGCAAGGTCCTCTCTACAGATGTTTGTACATAAAGACTTATCAATGATGTTGGACAACCGAGAAAAGTTATGTGTAACACACCCGACCTCTGAGTATCTTTCCTAGGGATGGGGCATCAAAATTTCTCTCTCCTTAACATCTCAAATCCTATGTTTGATGTCTTCATCCTCTTCTACTTACCCGTAGCGTTCTAATGACTATTACCAGGCTCAAATATGAGCTTTGGGTTGCAAGTTATGGATTCCTAAATTTCTTCGGGCATTCATTGGTTGAGTGCCACGTGGCGCCCACGTGAATCCACCTCACATGTATTGTCTCCAAGTTCCTTCATCCACGGTGGAAGTCCTTCCACCATCCAATCCCATGACCAGACTCAATCTTCATCTAACATGCATGCATCTAACACGCAGGCCAATAGGAAATTCGACACTTCGACGTTTCAACACTTTGGCGTTGAACGCCTCCTTACTGTCTATGCACGAGACCTTTCAGAGTCCCAAACTCCCAAAATCCCATAAACTTGCCACGTGGTCCCGACCTTAGAGTCTTAAGGATCTCTCTATAATGATACACCCCAAATCCTCCAGAGTCCCGAAGTTTGGACTCCTAGAGTCCCGGTCACTTCACCAACCACTTTGGCTAGGTAGGCACGTACCGACGACTGACACATAGAAGGGCCAAGGGTGACACGTGTCACGTTCCAATAGGCATATAGGGTCTACGGAGAAAAAAGATCGAGTTGAAACGTGGCACATCGATCGTGGGTCCACATCACCCTAGTGATGTCGAATTTCCACGTCACACCAAAATGACAGCCTTCTAACATCCCTTGAATCTCATGGTCGAGATCCGACCACGTGGATCCATATATCCACGAATAACGTTACTTCATGACTCTGGCCTTTGGGAGTTTTGCGATGTAAAACTCCTCTTTTCTCCCGGAGTTGGTCAGCGTCAGGCTGACCACAACCTAGATCTGACGGTTAGGAAAAGTCCCGAAGCATCCTCGAATCGACGACTCTCGTTACTTTGGGCTTCAGAGCTTTTTGACACACCATACCTCAGATTCCCCGGAGTTCCTAGTCTTTGGACTAAAGGATATAACGCCACACGTCCCCTGTATATCGACGACTAAGAGGGATCCCGAAGGATCCTTAGATCCACAGTCCACATTACTTCGTGACTCTGACCTTCGGGGGTTTTTGGGTTTACTGCCACTCCATTCTCCCGAAGTAGGACTTCGTCGAAGTACCATGTGCGGGTCCCTTCTCTTGAATGATTGGATGATAGGTGGGGCTCCTGATGATCTCCCCCAAATCTACGGCTCTCCTTTACTTCGTAACTTTGGCATTCTAGGAGTTTGATGCTATGGCATCTCCATTCTCCCAAAGTGGTACTCTGTCGAAGTTGTCTCGGTGTAGATCCAATGGCTGAGGGAACCCCCAAACATTCCCAATCAGTGGCTCACGCTACTTCGTGATGGGGAGTTGGATATTGGTTTAGTCGGTAAGATAGGTTCATCTAGCCACAATGGAAACTCCCAACGCCGGTCAACCTTACAGGTAACTGTAACTCTCGGTCTCCTTCGATCGGTTTGTGATGATTAGGGCCGACAATACTCCGAAGTCCTGGACTTCCGGAGCTCTGAAGCCAGAAGGACTTGGCTCCCTTAGGCTTAGAATAGGGTTCCTAGATCTTGGTCACATGGGTCCTTCTAACTCTCACGAGTTAAACACAACTTCCTCATTGTGAACTTGCTAATGACTTCAGCATAATATCTCGGTCGCACAACAAGGAATCTGAAGAAGATATCCTCTTCAGATGGACAGGGCCAGATTGATGCAATGCATTCTATCTCGGTTGTCCTACAGGTTTACATCCCACGACACCTCGAAGGCTAAGTTGGGGCATATAGACGATCAATCAGAAGCATAAGTTCACATGAAGATAAATGCATACACATAACTTGATCGTTCAATACAAAATCCATTATTAGATGTATAAATACATGCATTCATCCATTATTCCAATTCAATGCAAAGAGTGTAAAAAAACTTATCAGAACCAGGTAACGTGATGCGACTGTTGAAAGGGGCACTTGTTTCCACCCAACCATAGGCTCAGTCATTCCTAACAGATTTACCACTAGCCACTCCCGAGCTAGACCATGATGCTCTAAGAGAGAATTCTTTCTTTTGGCTCAACAACAGTCAGGGATGGAGGTTACTCTCCTCCTCCCACATGATCTTGGCAACGGGTTCTCTCTATACCAAGCAAGGAGGCCTGCTTGAGTACTTCCTTAGTCACTCAGCAACCTCATTTATCAACTTGTATCATAACCCTGCTAGCCATATCCTGTGACTAGAACACGTTCATTTTTCTCGGTTCTTCCTCGAACTTGAGAGCTTAGTCTCTCTTCTTTGCTTCTCTTCGCAAATCTTCCTCTTCCCACCACACCTTCCTTTATTGCCTTCCTCAGCAAAATAGTGTGTGGCCCGCATTCCCAGTCCATGGTCAGGTCTGAAATCCTTTCATATGGACGCTCTACCCCATCCCCTCATTAACTCTTGAGGAGGTCTTACCACCTACCAGCCTGACTGTAATTCATCCTTGGGTCAGAGGACTGTTCTGGTCCCGAGAAATTAAATCCAACAAGGTATTGGTTTGGTGGGGGTTATCTCAACCATTCCTGGTTCCCCTCACCATCTCTCTCATAGAATCAATGGTCTATCTTGATGTTCTATCTGTCAATGTGATTTGTATATACAGAAGTAAATAAAAATGAATAGGCATGTTTCATGGCACCCTCAATTTCCCACGTAGCCTCATCTGGGCCAAAGTGTTTCCACTGCACCTTGACCTGTGCAATGGTTCGGTTCTTGAGTGAGGTTTCCTTCCTGTCTAGTATGCATTGACATTCTGGCATGAATTCTCCCTCCGGATCCACTTGAATAAAAAACCAGTCAATTATATGATTAGTATCATGTACATATTTCTTCAATAATGAAACATGGAAAACATTTTGTGCCTTCATTGTGGGAGGGAGTGCTAGCCTATAGGCTACATGTCCCACTCTATCTATGATTTCAAAGGGTCCACAATACCAGGGTGCCAACTTGGCACAATCTCCTATTCTCAAGGAACTCTTCCTAGGTCTAATTCTAAGATAGACACAGTCTCCTGTCTTGAACTCTCTGGGAGTTCTATTTCTGTCGACATAATTGTTTTGTCTATCCTGAGCAGTTTTCAGATTTTGCTTAATCTAAATTATTTGTTGTTCCATTTCTTTCAGCATGTTGGGTCCGATTGTAATCCTATCCACTGGATTACTCCAGTTGATTGAAATCTTGCATTGTCTACCATAGAGGGCTTCAAAAGGGATCATCTTCAATGACTCTTGATAACCGTTGTTGTAGGCAAACTCTACCAATGGCAGGTAGTCTTCCCACCTTTTAGGCTGATGCATTACATGCATCCTTAACATGTCTTCTAATATTTGGTTCACTCTTTATGTCTGTCCATCCGTTTGAGGGTGATAGGCTGTGCTAAACAACAATTTAGTCTCAAAACCAACCATTAAGTATTTCCAAAAGCTTGAAGTAAATTTTGTGTCTCTGTTAGATATAATCTCCCTAGGCATGCCATGCAATCTAAATATCTCTTTCATGAAGATGTTGACAATATCTATTGCCTTGTAAGTTTACTTGACAAGAACTAAGTGAGCAGACTTGCTCAATTTGTCCACCACTACCTTGATGGCATCATTTTGCTTAGCCGATTTTGGTAATCCGGTGATGAAATCCATGGAGATGGTTTCCCATTTCTATTCTAGAATTGGTAGAGGCTGTAACAACCTTGTTGAGTGCCGATGTTCTGCCTTAAGTTGTTGGCATTCTATACACTTAGCTAGATAGTAAGCTATGTACCTTTTCAATCCATGCCAATAGAATTTTTTCCTAGTGGTCGTGATCATTTTCGGATAACCTGGATGGCCAATATATGGTCTCTTGTGTAGTTCATCCATTATGAAACTCTTCAAGTCATCAACTTGGAATATACAATCTATTTCTGTAAGTCAATAGGCCTTCATCAAGCATCTGATATCCTTCATATTTTATCCTTGTGGGATCTTGCTTTAGGTATGACATCACGGTCTTGAAAAATGCATCTATTTCTTGTGCATTCCTGACTCTCTCCCTTACATCCATTTCACAGGTGCTTACCGCTGCCAGGTGAATCATTCCCACACTTCTGCTAAGGGCATTGACCACCCTATTTTCCTTTCCTTTGATGTGTTTGATTTCAAAATTAAACTCACTAAGGAGAACCATCCACCTAGCTTGTCTAGCATTGAGCTTTGGTTGATCAAACAAGTGCCTCAAACCACAATGGTCTGTCATAAGTACAAATATCCTACCCAGGAGGTAATGCCTCTGCATTTTTAAATCATGCACTATGGAAGCCAACTCTAGATCATGGATCACATAATTGATTTCATGTTCATTCAATTTTTTGGATTCGTGGAAAATTACATGTCCTTATTTCATAATGACTCCTTTGAATCCTTGCTTACATTCATCTGTACACATGAGGAAGTCATTATCAGGGTCTGCAATCTTCAACACAGGTGCATGGGTTAGAAGGTATTTCAATTCTTGAAATCTTTCTTCACATTCAGATGTTCAAGTGAATTTAACCCCCTTTTTCTGAATGGCAGTGATTGGACAACCAATCTTTGAAAATACTTTTATGAACCTTCCATAGTATCCTGCTAAGCCCATAAAGGACCTAATATCAGATACATCCTTTGGGGTAGGCCATTCCATGATAGATCTGATCTTGTTAGGGTCTACTGCCACTCCTTCAGAAATAACATGGCCTAAGTAATGGACTTGCTTCTGGAAAACGTCACACTTTCTAAACTTAGCGTAGAGCTGATGCCCTCTTAGTACTTGAAGCACTAATTTAGGATGTTCCTCATGATCCTCTCTATTCTTGAAGTAGATTAGGATATCATCAATAAAACCAATACAAATCTGTCTAGGAATTTGCTGAGTACATTATTCATCAAGCACATAAAAGTGGCGGGGGCATTGGTTAATCCAAATGGTACCACTACAAATTCATAATGACCATATCTTGTCTTGAAGGCGGTTTTGTGGATGTCTTCATCCTTGATTTGGACTTGATGGTATCCAGACCTTAAGTGATTCTTTGAGAAAATGGAAGCACCCTTTAATTGGTCAAACAAGTCAACGATTCTTGGTAAAGGATACTTGTTCTTTATGGTTGTCTTATTGAGTTGTCCATAGTCTATGCACAGTCAGAGTGCACCATCTTTATTTTTCACAAACAAGACGGGTGATCCCCATGGAGACACACTAGGTCGGATGTATCCTTTGTCCATCATCTCCTTTATCTATAGCTTGAGATCAACTAGCTCTATTGTACTCATCCTATAGGGCGTTTTAGACACTGGCACTGCCCCTGGTGCAAGTTCTATGGAGAAGTCAACGTCTCTCTTCGGAGGTAGACCCAATACCTCTTCTGGAAACATGTCTTTGTATTCTCTTAATATGGGGTGGTCCTCTAAGTTTGGTTTGTCATCCTCAACAGATTCCAACACATGTATTTCATATAGAGGACATCCCTTCCTGCAATACTTTTTCATTTGAAGGGTTGATATTCGTCTCACTGAGACATGCCTCTTAATCCTTAGGAGGGTTATTTTTCTTCCTTCTTCATTTTCACTTTCCAAAGTCTTATGGTAACATTCCAACTTGGTTTTATAAGTTGCTAACTAGTCCATACCAACCAACACGTCATAATATCCTAGGGGAAGTATGTTAAGGGTCGCTTGGGTGGGCAATCCATCCATAATGAATTGGCAAGAAGGTATGACCTCTGCTACTTTTCTTTTGGTTCCAGTGGCTAGTTATACCAACCATGGCTTAACATGTCTAACTGGTTGCAGTTTACACTTATCAATAGTCTGAAGGGCCACGTAACTCAAATTAGAATCAAGGTCAATTAAAATAGAAACTAGACGGTTGGCGATCATACCTTCCATCTCCTCCACGGAGGCTTGGTGGTCGGCTTGGATATTATCAAAGGCTACATAAATCCATGGCATGCTCCTAGCCACATCATTGAATGTGGTAGCTTCTTGGATATTGTAGACTCTCCTACTGTTCTGTTGTCTGTGTCAACAATCCCTCAAAAGATGTTCTTCTCCACAACCCCAACATTTCAAGGGTTTTTTCTTTGGGTTATCAGTCTATCCTGAGGTTTCTCCAAAATGTTTATTTCCACTATGGGAGGGGAAATTTTGTTGATACATACTTCTAGTAGTAAGGCCCATCTTAGAACCCTTCTCATAGTTCTTAAATCTTAAGGATTTAGACCCCTTCTTCTTGAATCACAAACTAATTTTCTTCTTCTAGTCCTCGCGAGGTTCTGTTTGAATCCCAAATTGTTCATAACAATACCTTTCCTTCCGGATAGCATCTTCTAAGGTCTTTGGCTCGTCAAACTCAACCCTGTCCTGGTAGGTCTAAGGTAACCCACTAATCAATCGTTGCACTTTTACCTTTTCATCCTTTATGTAGGGTACATACCTCAACAACTCAAGGAATTTAGTGGCATATTCCTCTATGGTGAGTTGTCCTAGCCCGAGTTCATAGAACTCCTTAGTCTTCCCATCAAAGTATTTATCTGACATATACTTATTCTTGAAGTGTTTCTCAAACTGTTTCCATGACAAGTCCTTCTCATGGATTCCTTTCACATTCCTAAGGTATTCCCACCAAATGAAAGCCTTTCCATTTAGGTTTTAGATGACTATTCGAGCCTTCAAGTTTTCAGAGTAGTCATGGACTCTGAAGTACTTCTTTAAACCAAGTATCCAAGCTTATGCCTCTTCCCCTTTCTCAATATCTCCATTGAAAGAGGGTGGTTTGGATTTCTTGAATTCTTTAGTATCATGACTTTTGGAATTCTTTCTCTTCTTTCCTTTCCTTTGAGAATGTGAACTAGCTTTGCTACTAGAAGATCCCTCGGAGTTGCCAGTTTCCTCTCCAGAGGACTCTCTCGATTAGTGTCTCCTGCCTCCAGGTTGGACCTTCCTCGAGGTACTCCTCTTAGTGTGGCCACTTATGGGACCACATTTTTGTATCTCGGGTAGGCTTTGAATTCTCTTCGTATGTCGCTGGTCCACATGACTGGTTGTGGGTCCATGCTGCAGTTGTCTCTGTATATTGGATAAGCTCTGCAACAATACTGCATTAATTTTAGTTTGTTTTTATTACTCCTTTATCAACCTTTCGTTGCCGGCCTTGAAACTCTGTAATTCGGCCATGAGGCTCCTTACAGTTTTAGCCAGATCCGGAGGGGTTTCCACCGCCCTCCTTTCATCATATTCTTCGTCTCTATTGTGGGATCCATCCCCTACTTCATGGCGCATCACCATCCTTTATACTTGTATTTTTCCCACAATTTACTGATTGCTTGAGTGTTGACAAAACACTCACTGTTATCCAATAGTCTATTAGTTTATGAACAACACATAGTTCATATTTATTAAATACACACAGAGTAGAAAGTTCCATTCTTTTCTTCAGTAACAGTTTAACCAGACTCTTTAGGAAAGAGTTAAGATAGGGTGTCACCCTTAAAATTCCTTTAAATATGGTTTTTACACAACTCTTCCATGAGCCATGGTAGGCCAAGTGTTGTAACCATGCTCTGATACCAATTTGTAACACACTCGACCCCTGAGTATCTTTCCTAGGGATGGGGCATCAAAATTTCCCTCTCCTTAACATCTCAAATCCTCTGTCTGAGGCCTTCATCCTTTTCTACTTACCCATAGTGTTCTAATGACGGCTACCAGGCTCAAAGACGAGCTTTGGGTTGCAATTTATGGCTTCCCAAAGTTATTCGGACATTCATTGGTTGAGGGCCACGTGGAATCCACGTGAATCCACCTCACGTGTATTGTCTCCAAGTTCCTTCATCCACGGTGGAAGTCCATCTACGCACGAGACCTTTCGGAGTCCTGAACTCCCGAAGTCCCGTAAAATTGCCACATGGTTCCGACCTTCAGGTCTTTTGGGTCTCTCTATAACGCTACACCCCAAATCCTCCGAAGTATCGGAGTCTCGATCACTTCACCAACCACTTTGTCTAGGAGGGCACGTACTAGGGGATGACACATAGAAGGGTTAGGGGTGACATGTGTCAGATTCCAATAGGCATATAGGGCCTACGAAAACATAGATCAAGATGACACGTGGCACATCAATCATGGGTCCACGTCACCCAGGTGACGTCGACTTGCCACGTCACATGATACTGAGATAATTCTAACTTCCCTTGAATCTCATGGTCGAGATCCGACCATGTGGATCCATAGATCCATGACTAATGTTACTTCGCGACTCTGGCCTTCGAGAGTTTTGCGATGTAAAACTCCTCTTATCTCTCAAATTTGGTCAACGTTGGGCTGACCACAACTTAGATATGACGGTTAGGAAAGGTTCTGAAGCGTCCTTGAATTGACAACTCTCATTACTTCAAGCTTCATAGATTTTTGACACACCACACCTCAAATTCCTCGGAGTGACTAGTCTTTAGACTAAAGGATCTAGCGCCACATGTCCCCTGTATATCGACGACTGAAAGGGATCCCGAAGGATCCTTAGATCAACAGTCCACATTACTTCGCGACTCCGACCTTTGGGGGTTTTTGGCTTTACTACAATTCCATTCTCCCGAAGCAGGATTTCGTCGAAGTATCGTGTGTGGGTCCCTCCTCCTAAATGATCCAACAATAGGCGGGGCTCCTGACGATATCCCCCAAATCTATGACTCACCTTTACTTCGTAAATTTGACGTTCGGGGAGTTTGATGCTATGGCATCTCCATTTTCTTGAAGTGGTTCTCCACCGAAGTCGTCTCGGTGTAGATCCAACGACTGAGGGAACCCCCAAACATTCTCGAATGGTGGCTCACGCTACTTCGCGATAGGGAGTTGGATCCCATTTTAGTCAGTAAGATAGGTTCATCTAGCCACAAGGGAAACCACCCAACACTGGTCAACCTTATAGGTAATTGTAACTCTCGGTCGCCTTCGACTGGTTTGTGACTATTAGGGCCGACAATACTCCAAAGTCCTGGACTTCTGGAGCTCTTAAGCCAGAAGGACTTGACTCCCTTAGGCTTAGCATAGGGTTCCTAGATATTGGTCAGATGGGTCCTTCTAAATCTCGAGAGTTAAACACAAATTCCTTATTGTGAACTTTCTAAGGACTTGGGCATAATATCTCGGTCGCACAAGAATGAGTCTGAAGAACATATCGTCTTCAGACGGATAGGGCCAGATTGATGCAATACTTTCTATATCGGTCATCCTATAGGTTTACGTCCCATGACACCTCAAAGGCTAAGTTGGGGCATATAGACGATCAATCATAAGCATAACTTCATAGGAAGATAAATGCATACACATAACTTGATCATTCAATACATAAACCATTCTTAGATGTATACATACATGCATTCATCCATTATTCCAATTCAATGCATAGAGTATAAAAACACTTATCAGAACCAAGTAACATGATGTGACTGTTGAAAGGGGTTCTCATTTCCACCCAACCATAGGCTTAGTCACTCCTAACGGATTTAACACTAGCCACCCTCGAGCTAGACCACGGTGCTCTGAGAGAGAATTTTTTCTTCCGACTCAGCAACAGTCAGGGATGGAGGTTACTCTCCTCCTCCCACAGGATCTTGGCAACAGGTTCTCTCTATACCAAGCAAGGAGGCCTGCCTGAGTACTTCCTTAGTCACCCAACACCCTTGTTTATCAGCTTGTTTCATAAACCTACTAGCCATATCGTGCGACCAAAACACGTTCATTTTTCTCATTTCTTCCTCGAACTTGAGAGCTTAGTCTCTCTTCTTTTCTTCTCTTCACAACTCTTCCTCTGCCCATCACGCCTTCCTTTCTTGCCTTCCTCAACAAGATTGCACATGTCCCTAATTACTAGTATGTGGTCAGGTATGAAAGCCTTCCATATGGGCGCTCTACCCCATCCCCTAATCAACTCTTTAGGAGGTCTTCCCACCTACCATCCTGGCTATGGCTGTAATTCATCCCTGGGTTAGAGGATTGTTCTGGTCTTGAGCAATTAAATACAACAAGGTACTGGTTTTGTGGGGGTTATCTCAACCATTCCTGGTTCCTCTCACCATCTCTCTCATAACATCTGTGATCTATATTGGCAAACCCCCCTTTCAGTAGTTATTCAACACTTATCCATTTTATATTAATAACATAAATTACATTCATTGACCTTTTATACAAAGGTTCATCAAATCAAACATTCACACATTTCTATTTTTCCATAGTCTCTTGGCCAATATATTTATATTTACAAACTGGGGGGAAACAGGGTTTGTACATTATGGTACCTATCTTTTAAGCTACTCAACATGTGATTCACAATTCCTCTGGATGCATAAGATCTAGTTCAACTTCCAGAGTCCATCAAAGCCAGGTAGGATGAAGGCTTGTGATACAGACATTGGGAGTTGACAGGGATTGACTCAAAGTATTGATCACCAAATTGCATGGGACCCCTAGGGCACAGTGAGAATGTGGGTGTGCACTACCTGATAAGCACTAGGTTACATTTGAACCTTGAACTTCACCAAGTCAAAATAAAAAAGTTTTATTCTTTTCAATGGATACAGATTTGGTTATTTTTATACAAATGAAAAAAAAGAGAGAATTGTAAATCCTCCCTATTTGTATAGGTTCCATATTCATGTTTTGATTTGGACCCTTTCAGAGAAAAGATGAAAGAAATCAAATGGTGTCAATTATTTTTTGGAAGCAATCAAATTATTATTGACATGTTTTTTATTGTATTTTGTAGATAATATTTTTACAAGTGATCTCACATTTACTGTTATCTTGTTGGCCTCTGAAGTTCAAAGTAGGGTGTTACTCTTATTGTATTTAATGTAATATCATAGCTCTTTCTTCTTTATATTCGGTTATTTTTATACAAATGACAAAAAAAGAGAATTGTAAATCTGCCCTATTTGTATAGGTGCCATATTCATTTTTTGATTTGGACCCTTTCAAAGAAAAGATGCAAGAAATCAAATGGTGTCAATTATTTTTTGGAAGCAATCAAATTATTACTGACATGTTTTTTACTGTATTTTGTGGATAATATTTCTACAAGCGATCTCACATTTACGGTTATCTTGTTGGCCTATGAAGTTCAAAGTAGGGTGCTACTCTTACTATATTTAATGTAATATAATAGCTCTGTCTTCTTTATATTCATTTAGTTCAATTTCAAGTCTTTCATTGTTAGTATTTTCTATTTAGAAGAAAACTTACTAAAAACACACCATATGAAAAAATATTAGGTTGTTTTCAAAAAGATAATGTTTTAGTGTCAAATGTAGTGGCTTAGTTTACTATAGAAGATTATTATTTTCTATATAGGGAATTGCAATAAAAACTGAATTATTTTTGTACCTTGTCTCTCACAAATTGAAGCAAATCCAACCAATTTAAGACAAAAATTCTTGATCAATGCCAATGACATGTCATTTTTTCTTAAGATTCTCTTCTAAGAAAGCTAACTCCCTGCACCATAATACCTTGGTTTTGACCCTCAGAATGTATTGGACCAGATTATGTGTAAATTGTAGAAGTGTGGTTTTAATGATGGGGGTCGAGCTATGTGAGCTTAAATAAACAACCTCGTGGTGTAAATATGATTGTATGGATTCCTATTGCAGAGATCAAGAACAAGGCTAGACTAGTGAATGGATAGGTGTATAAATGTGGTAATTATACTTTCTATGGACCATGTGGTAAACTTTTCATGGTACACTCAAAGCTATGTAAATATTTATCTTGAAATATAATACAGTGTTCCAAGATGGTTGTAGAGAGCATGAGAGGGGTTATGAGTCCACAAGAGGGGAAGAGGAAAAGGGGGTCCATGGGAAATAAATCCTCTATTACCAAGTGTCGTTAGTGTAGGAGCTTTTGCCCTTTTCTATGATGTCTTTATTGAAACTCATCCACCACCGCTTGAAATAGAAAAAACCAATAAAAATGCCTATGTGTAGAGGTTGGTGAGAAAGTTGATTTAAACTCATCCACCACTCCTTGAAATAGAGAAAACCAATATAAATGTCAATGCATAGAGGTTGGTGAGCAAGTCGAACCGATATGGTCATGTACAATTAGCTTTGAGTAAACGCAAGAGTCCTCCATCTTCATGGGAATTTGTTCCTCTCCTTAATTCTCATTGTGACTTGTCATTCTCACAACCATCTATTCTTGGAGGTGCAATCACTACCCAAGTTATGCATGCTGTGTTCTTCTTGTTTCACTGATGATACAAATATGATCATGCCTGAAAATCGACGTTGTGAAGAGGGGATTCAAAGGTATGTGATGAGCACTAAATGGCTATAAAAGAGCATAGAGGTTGTGTTGTTTAAGAGAGTCTCCACGAAATTGCTGCTCATTGGTTGCTTGAGACTTGAAGTTTTATTGTCATGGTTTCTCATTGCCTACATTGAAGAGCAGTGGAAGGGAAGAATATCCTTGAGGAATTGTTGAACAGAGAAAAGAAGGGTATCCTTTCCCTTGTGTTGTGTAGGGATATGGATGTGAATGCCATGATCAATCGATGACTAGGTGAGTTTCTTGTAGCGAGAAGATTCACTGAGATTAAGAAAAATTGGCAAATAAACATATAAATAAACATGGAGTCACTCGAAATCCAACCTAGAACCACCTATGAGTCCCCATAGACTACCAAATCTCTAATGTGATCTCCCAAGCAATTTCAAGAATGCCCATTGCAACTATTGTTGGTTGCTCTTCCAAGTCCAATTTTGAAAGAAAGTGTCTCACTCGACGACATTAATAGCCATCCTCCAACACCGCCGAGTGCCATGTTCCCTTGAGATCCCCCATAAAAATATCCTCTATGAATGTTGGAATCATATTCCAGAGGTATGATTGTGCGAGGAAGCCTTGTCTTAATAAGTTTATGCTTGCTTTCAACTTGTATAAATTTTGAGGTTTATTTTGGAATATACTCTCATTTTGAGCTAGCCAAACGAACCATATAACCTCCAAAGCCAAAATTTTGTCCTCTTCTGCTACAATTGTAATCCATTCATTCAATATCTCCTTCATGTTATCTCCAATCCATTGCTATTGTGATTTACATAGTTGACGAGTGATAGCCCATATCTCCTTGGTGAGATGACAATGAACCATAAGGTGATTCATGATTTCCTAATGTTCCCCAAATACTGCATTTGTTGGGACTTATCCATCCTCTTTGCCTAAGCATGTCCAGGTTGGGATTGCACCCTTGATTCCAAACCATGTGTGTATTATGGTCTTAGGGAAAATTGAGAGTTTCAAAAGTTTAGTTCACCACCAGTGGAAGGATTTTAGTGTGCTAAAAGATAATTATGATCGATATGCAGATAAACACTTTATCTTCCATTTGATAGATTGAGGTTGCATTTAAGGTAAAATAGGTTCTACATTTTTTATTTTTCATTGTAACATTGAAGTTAAATTTCCTTGATGCAAGTTATTTAAAGATTGATGTTTTGATATTAAATTATTACATTGTCTCTTTCCTGTATGTGATAGGAAATGAAGCTAGAATTTGATGAAGCCATGACCTATCTCTTCACATAGATAGATTCCTAGTATTGAAGGATAAATAACTAATTTAACAAGACTTCCACTAAACAAGAATGGGCTCATTCAAGTACATGAAACTGTTTTGATGTCTAGCTTTGATGTCTTGGTAAATTTTAATGGTTTGTTTGTTTCTTTTGTTCATAGCATTTTTTCAAGTTTGGAAGTTTGGGTTTATTTGGTTAAATATTGTGTTACTCCCTTGAATTATTCTAGTTCTCAACTGATGCTTGAGTGAACCTTTTGTTGTGTTATGATTGGTTTCATTTGATTTCCATTGATTCAAAGGTTTGTGTTAAAGTTAAAGACCTTCATTGATTTAAAAAAAAAAAAAATTGTTCATCTTTTTTTCATGTTTATTTGAGAAACATATGGTATTAGGATTAATATATGGCTTTGCTTAGTTTTTAGGCTATTCAATGTGTTTTCCATAATTATTATTGTTTTCTTTATATATTTGATGGTGCAAGGAAATTTGTTTGTATTTCCTTTCACTTTGTAGCACGACTTAAGAATCTTCACCTTTTAGAATCTACTATGTTTATTTTATATTTTATTTGAAAAGACTTATTGGTATTCATAAAAGGAAATGAACTTTGCATAGCTAAGAAAAGAGAAAAATGGTCTATGCACTAGGTTCCTTTGCATTCATTGTAGGAGACCTATTAGCATGAGAGCGACATTCCTGTAGTGCAATTATACTTTTGATGCCAAGATTAAAAGAGCAGTAAATGTAGTCTCTAAGCTTCTAACTATATTCATACATTTTTTAATGAACTTTAGTCTTTGATCACAATGTGAGACCTCATGTGGTATTGGTCACTTGCATACCTTTGATTGCAGAGCATGTGAAGTAGTACTTAAAATAATACACCGAAGTGCGTGTTTCTACAAGTAAGATGTAAACATGGATGGAGATACAATCTATGAATCATGATTAGATAAATAGGAATCAAGATCATTACTATTATGTGGACATTTTGTTAAATAAAAAATGGTGTTTTAATTCATTTTTTTGTTTTGTGAGAGGTAGATTATTATCTTTATCTTATATAGATTATTCACTTTGATTGCATGTCATGCTAGAAAATGGGGAGACACATGCTCAAAACATGCTAATGTGGATTCATTGCAACCATCCTTTAAGGTTTTTAAGCACATTGAGGTAGAAATTGTCGAGCCTATTGTTTTAGGTAGTGCTTCAAACAACTGGTTTTCTTGTAGCTATACTTTGTATTTATGGGGATGGTTAGGTCCCACATAATTTGTGAAAATTGATTGTATACTAAATGTAGTAGGCTAAATTAAAATGAGTTTCACACTTTGATCGAGTGCTCAATTAGCTAGGATTTGCTTTACAAGGTGTCCAAGTGCAAGAGTACATGACAAATATGAAGTGAGTATAAAATCATAGAGGGAATTTTATTTATTAAAATGTCAATTAATTTGGTAGGATTTTATGATAGGAGATTCAAGAATGTCTCATGTTTTGAGCCTAAATTGAAAATATATCTTATGATTGAAATATGATATAAATGTTGATGTATTATGGATTTTGAGTTTAAATTATAAACTGATCTTATGTATTTTTTGTTTCAACCAATGTTTATGTTTTTTATGAGTCGTTAATTTTAGAGACTTGATAACATTATTTCATGTCCAAAATTAGCAATTTCCACTAGGGCAAGCCGACCTGCATTATTGAGCCAATCAATATTTTTTTTTGCTAGCATATTGTTAAAGAGGTTTTCTTTTGATATTCCATTTCCATTTTATTTTACTATACATTTCATGTTCTATGACCTCATGGCCATATGATCTATGCATGGCCAAGAATGTAATACATCATTCAAAATTGCATTTATTATAACCAACAATCTAATTTACAATTTTTGTTCGACAACACAGGTATTCCAATAGAGGATGAACACCTTCAGTAACCACTCACACAACCAAACCAAAGATCAACACATCGATGTTTTGATGTGGTAAAACCCCTACGAGGAAACATCCACGGCCCCAACCAACGTGACCACTTGGAGCAATTTATTAATGCAAAAGAAAAAGATAAAAGAGATATTTTACAAGAGAGTTTCTCACAATCGATCATCGGCAAATGACCATCCATGCTCTTTAAATAGAGATCAAGGACCAATTAGGTGTTAAGACATGGATTGTAACATCCCCGACCTCCCATGGTTGGGCCACGCTACGCTAGAGAACTCTTACTGTTCTCTCACTGCGGAACATACTGTGACATTTCCCAGCATGCAACTAAGCTATGCCACATAAATTTTTCTAACTGCATGCAATTAAATTATATACACTCACAAAACTCTTGCGGAAGCATTATATATAAAACGTAGGCATACAAATACATCTATAAATACACAGATTCACCCTGAAATTTCTATAAACATACACATGCAACATATATAAGAAATACCCACAAATATATAGACAATCATAACCATGCATAAGATAAACCCATAAAACTGAACACGTAAATAATACTGCAACATGTAATTTTATCACACAAATGACACTTATCTTTTTAAGAATATCACCAACTGCGTGCATACTGTCCACAAACCTCCCAGCCTTAGACCACACTGTTCATCACTCTCAACAGTGAGTCACCCCCGAGCTGGGACTAAACTCCACCCGGGCAAAGGGATTCCTAACCAGGATAAAGGCTCATGGACAATAGGAAAGACTCCGTCTCGGGTGCTCACTCAACCAACAACCTAAAGTATCTCATTCTCCACATGCCTGTCCCACCCAAGGAAGTGTGCCCCTTCTCTACTCAACAGTCCTTCGATTGCCCCACTTCCCTTCCAGGGCTTCAGCAACAGGCCGGACATGAAGTCTTAGAGCCCTGTAGCTGCAGTTCAACACCTTCAGGAAGTCAATTCTCAACAATTCTCTCACCCAGAGAGAAGTTTCTCATGGGCCTAAAAACCCACCTCTTCAATATCCCATGGGCCTAACAACCCGCTTCTTCAGTCCAACTCCCAAGCTAACCAGCTACGCCAACACAAAAATGGCTATGGACATAGGTTCAGATACAATGATGATGGTACGAAGATCAACTCAATGAATGTGTGTCTACGCATGGATGATTGACTGGATGGATGATGAATGGCCAAGGTCCCTTTACAACCCCACCATTTAATAGGTGGTTGCCTTGGCCTTTGACTCCTTGTGTTAATTGTTCTGGGTTATTTAGGAGTTTTTTGTCCTTGAGGATTGTTTTTGAAGAATGGTGGCTTATATCCCTTCTTCCTCTGATCCACCTTGAATTTCTTTTTGTCTTCCCAAGATTTTTGAAATGTTGACCTTGATTTTTGTTGATCATATAGGAATTTATCTCCCCTTATGGTCTCCTCCAATGTCTGGGGATCATCATATTGTATTTGTCATTGATAATTGATGGAAATCCACTCAAATACCTTTGAATATTCACTGTCTCATCCTTGATGAAAGAGACATACTTCAACAGTTCTAAGAACCTTCTCTCATATTCATCAATGGTCATACTCCCAATCTTGAGTTCAAAGAACTATTTCATTTTCTTGTCATAGTATCTCTTAGTCAAGTATTTCTTCTCAAAATACCTCTTGAATCCCCTCCAAGTAACACTTTTCTCTTTAATGTGTTGCACCTGCACGAGATGATCCCACCACATGGATGCCTTTCCCTTGAGTTGATAGATGGCAATTCTACCCTCTACATGAGAAGAATAACTATGCAATTGGAAATACTTTCTCATGCCCAACAACCATGTTCCTGCATCTTCATCCTTCTTGTGCTCATCATCAAATGTAGGAGGTTTGATTTTGTTCATTTCTCCTTGTAGCTCATCCACCTCATACCTCTTGTGCTTTCTGATAGGGGATGGACTTGAGCTGCTATCTGATCTCTTATTGGAATTCCTTGGGGAGTGGTGGTGATGCCTGCTAACACTTTTTGTTTTTATTTTTCTCATCATGAGACCTGTGATTTCTTGACTTGATCGAGACACTCTCCTTATCCAATTTCTTTTATATTCTATTCAAGCTCTCCAATAACTTCATGTTAAAGTCATCCTACCACTCCTCGGCTCTCATAAGCCTTTCATTATTAGCTTTATGGATTTGAACATCCTTCTGTAAATTTTTAATGGTCGCTGCCATATTCATGTTTTCATCCCTTTCTTCTCCATGTCCATTGGAGTTTGTTCCTTCAATGCTCAAATGGACATCCATGCACTAATAACTTGCATGCACTTTTGTGTCTCGCACCGATATCTACTGCACACATCTCACTTGACGCGCTACACCATGCCATAGTTTAGTACGTGTCCACTGCGCATTAAAACTATGTGCGCACCACTAACTAAGTTGTCGTGCGCCAACATTTACCCACATTGCACGCGCGCCAGCCAAACTCCTTTTTGCTTTGGAAATACTGCATACACCATGCGCACCATTATTATGTGTGTGTACACTGCGCGCACCTTCTGATGTTTGTGCACTACGCAATACTAAATTTAGTGCGCTCACCTGCACACCAATATTTTCCCGTGCGACGTCAAAATTTTCCGTGCGCATCAGCATGCCAATACCTTTCCGCACAGTGCCGAATTTTACCTATCACAATCTTTTCACTGTGCATCATGCATTTTTAGTGCGCCCACCTGTGCATGTTCACCTTTATGTGCATCAAATCCTCATGAATTCCGTTGCAGAAATTGGGGCTTTCACCCAATTCACCATAAACATTCTGCAACTATGAAATTCATTCAATTTCACCTTGATAACACCATTTCAACCTCTGTCACAACAAATCGATGTGGGTTGACATTTCTGGAATGAATTTCCCCGAAATCAATTCCCGAATTGAGAATTTTATTTACTAATCTTGCTCCAACTGTCACAACTTCACTGTAACTTCAAATTCGACCAATTCCAGGTTCGAATTTGCTAGAATAGATGTTAAAACAATAATATCTCACCATTTGGACGAATTTCTTCATTTCCTCATGAATTTACCAACCGAAATTGAGGCTTTTTACCAATTTTTGTACCGTATTGTAGCTAGACGCTCTACAACTCGAAATTTGGCCACTTTGAAATAAAACCTCTGTGAAATTTCGCTTCAAATCGACTTTTCCGGCCCATCCAGGCTCAGTGTTGGAAATGAAGCTCTGATACCATATTGTAACATCCCTGACCACCCATGGCCAGGCCATGCTACGCCAAAGAACTCTTACTGTTCTCTCACTAAGGAACATACTGTGACATTTCCCAGCATGCAACTGAGCTATGCCATGTAAATTTTTCTAACTGCATGCAATTAAATTATATTCACTCAGAGAACTCTTGCAGAAGCATTATATATAAAACGTAGGCATACAAATACATCTATAAATACACAGATTCACCCTGAAATTACTATAAACATACACATGCAACATATACAAGAAATACCCACAAATATACAAACAGTCATAACCATGCATAAGATAAACCCATAAAACTGAACACGTAAATAATACTGCAGCATGTAATTTTATCACACAAATGACACTTATCCTTTTAAGAATATCACCAACTGCGTGCATACCGTCCATGAACCTCCCAGCCTTAGACTACATTGTTCATCACTCTCAACAGTGAGTCACCCCTGGGCTGGGACTAAACTCCACCTAGGAAAAGGGATTCCAAACTAGGCTAAAGGCTCATGGACAACAGAAAAGACTATGTCTCAGGTGCTCACTCAACTAACAGACTATAGTCTCTCATTCCCCACATGCCTGTCCCACCCAAGGAAGTGTGCCCATTCTCTACTCAACAGTCCTTCAGTTGCCCCACTTCCCTTCCAGGGCTTCAACAACAGGCCGGACAGGAAGTCTCAGAGCCCTGTAGATGCAGTTCAATACCTTTAGGAAGTCAATTCCCAACAATTCTCTCACCCAGAGAGAAGTTGGTCATGGGCCTGACAACCCACCTCTTCAATATCCCATACGCCTGACAACCCACTTCTTCAGTCTAGCTCCCAAGATAACCAGCTACGCCAACACAAAAATGTCTATGGACACAGGTTTAGATACAATGATGATGGTACGAAGATCAGCTCAATGGATGTGTCTCTACCCATGGATGATTGGCTGGATGGATGATGAATGGCCAAGATCCCCCCAAAATGAACTAAGTCCCAACAATATCTATGCATTTCCCCAACTTGACACTTGTCATGTTGGGAGCTACTTTGGCCCACTTGACCCCAACTTTAGAACTTAGGATAACATAACTATCCATACTTTATGATTAAAGAAATATTAATATAATATTCCTTTTTGGCTTAAGCTCCCTATCTTAGCCCCTCTCCTTAACTTGGGATTCCTAACTAGGCTAAAGGCTCATGGACAACAGGAAAGACTCCGTCTCGGGTGCTCACTCAACTAACAACCTACAGTCTCTCATTCCCCACATGCCTGTCCCACCCAAGGAAGTGTGCCCCTTCTCTTCTCAACAGTCCTTCAGCTACCCCACTTCCCTTCCAAGGCTTCAAAAATAGGTCGGATAGGAAGTCTCAGAGCCCTGTAGCTGCAATTCAACACCTTTAGGAAGTCAATTCCCAACAATTCTCTCACCCAGATAGAATTTTCTCATGGGCCTGACAACCCGCCTCTTCAATATCCCATGGGCCTAACAACCCGCTTCTTTAGTCTAGCTCCCAAGCTAACTAGCTACGCCAACACAAAAAATGGCTATGGAAACAGGTTCAAATACAGTGATGATGGTACAGAGATCAACTCAATGGATGTGTGTCTACCCATGGATGATCGATTGGATGGATGATGAATGGCCAAGATCCCCCCTAAATGAACTAAGTCCCAATAATATGTATGCATGTCCCCAACTTGACACTTGTCATGTTGGGAGCTACTTTGGCCCACTTGGCCCCAACTTTAGAACTTAGGATAACATGATTATCCATACTTTATGATTAAATAAATATTAATATAATATTCCTTTTTGGCTTAAGATCCTTAGCTTAGCCCCTCTCCTTAACTTAGCCCCTCCCTTTCCCTAACTAGTGGAGTTTAGTCCCAGCTCGGGGGTGACTCACTGTTGAGAGTGATGAACAATGTGGTCTAAGGCTGGGAGGTTCGTGGATGGTATGCACGCAGTTGGTGATATTCTTAAAAAGATAAGTGCCATTTGTGTGATAAAATTACATGCTGCAGTATTATTTACGTGTTCAGTTTTATGGGTTTATCTTATGCATGATTATGACTGTTTGTATATTTGTGGGTATTTCTTATATATGCTACATGTGTATGTTTACTTCTATTTCAGTGTGAATCCATACATTTACATAATTTATTTGTCTATTCATGCTTTATATATAATGCTTCCGCAAGAGTTCTGTGAGTGTATATAATTTAATTGCATGCAGTTAGAAAAATTTATGTGGCATAGCTCAATTGCATGCTAGGAAATGTCACAGTATGTTCCACAGTGAGAGAATGATAAGAGTTCTCTAGCATAGCATGGCCCGACCATGGGTGGTCGGGGATGTTACATGGATCAATGGTCGTTAAGATTGATGAGAATATGAATCATAAGATCACTCTATGTCAGGAACATATCGTGACCATCGTATTTCCTAACTACAAATGCATACTAATTCATACTAAAGAAACACACTTTCACCTAACGACACATTAGACCAAGTAGATCATAACAAACTCCTAAGTGTCTAAATATCCTAACATCCCCCCTTAAGAACAACTTGGGATAGGATTGATGATTTACAATAGTGACAGAATAGGAGAATGAAGGAGGCATTAGAGCCTATCCCCCCTTAATGACAACTTCATGGACTCCTAACATAGATCGAAGTTTGAAAAAATTCTCTTCTATAAGAGACTTTGTGAAAATGTCTTCAACTTGATATTCTGTAGGGAAAAAGAGCACTTCAATAACTTGATCATGAATGGGATTTCTGATGAAGTGCATGTGTAGCTCGATGTGCTTTATGTGATGATGTTGAACTGAGTATTTTGTGAGCTTGATGGCACTCTGATTGTCGCACCAAAGTCTAGTCGGATGCTGCTGCTTGAATCCAAACTCTGAAAGGATTTGTCGAAGCCACAAGGCTTCCTGACTTGCATTTACTGCTGCTCGGTACTCTGATTCTACTAAAGAAAGTGCAATAGCCTGTTGTTTCTTACAGGCCCAAGTGACAGGTCCTGAACCAAGGCTGAAAACATAACTTGCAGTATACTTCCGATCATCAGGGTCACCGGCCCAATCTGAATCAGTGAAACCAAGCAATAAAGGAGTCCCCTCTGAACTATAATGTATCCCAAACTGAACTGTACCACGGACATAGCGAAGTATCCTTTTAGATTCTTTCCAATGGATTTCATGGGGTGTTTTCATATACCGAGAAACAAGACCAACAACAAAAGAAAGTTCAGGATGGGTATGATTCAAGTATAAGAGGCTACCAACTAACTGACGGTATAGTGTGGCATCAACTTTGTGAGAAGTACAAGTGGCAGTAAGCTTGAATCCAAAATGGAAGGGAGAAGGGGCTAGTTTACAATCATCCATGTGAAAGCAACGAAGAAGGTCACAATCATACTTAGACTGAGAAATAAAAATTTCTTCATTGGTTTGCAAAACTTGGAGGCCAAGGAAATAGTGCAGAAAACCTAAGTCCGTCATTTCAAATTTCTTCTTAAGGCTGGTTTTCACATGGTTTAAATTTTTTGGGTCACTACTAGTAAGGATAAGCTCATCAACATAAAGGACAAGGATTATGAGATGGATTCCTTCTTTCTTGGTATAGACATTAGGATCATAATGGAATCTAGAGAATCCGGTGTCAATACGAAAGTTGTCCATTTTGGCATACCAATATTGAGGAGCTTGATTAAGACCATAAAGAGATTTCTTAAGGCGACAGACAAGGCTAGAGTCATTCCAGACATAACCAGGAGGTTGTTCCATGTAGATTTATTCTTGTAAATCTCTGTGCAAGAAGGAGGATTTGAAATCCGTCTGATGGACCTCCCATTTATGTGAGGTAACAAGGGAAAGCACAAGGTGGATGGAATTCATTTTGGCTACAGGGGCAAAGGTTCCATTATAGTCAATTCTTTCAAATTGGGAAAATACTTTGGAAACTAATCGAGCCTTGTGTCTTTCAACACTTCCATTTGATGCATACTTATTTATGTAGAACAATTTACATCTGACAAGTTTTCTTCCTTTTGGAAGAGGTACAAGATCCCAAGTATCGTTTTCCATTAAAGAACAATACTCTTCATTCATTTTTGTATCCCAATATGGATGACCTGAAGCTTCTGCAAATGTCTCTGGATTATTAGTCTTAGAAACTTGAGCCAAAAGAGAAGAGGCTCGCTATAACCGTGAATGTGTTCGACGCTGATCTGAAGGATCATCGACAAGACCACCAACTGCTTCTCGTGTTGAACAGATCCATCTAGGAAGCGGTGGAACTGGTGCTAGTTTAGGTTCAAAGGACTCATCTGGAGGAAGGTGAACATGCAGAGGTGGATTTTCATCCTCACTGTCATCATCTAAAGAAGAAACCAGAATAGGAACAAAAGAAGGCACAAACACCGAAGATGGCTTGTAGGCTGAAGAAAACACAATCGTCGAATTAGGCTCACAGGCCAAGAGATTTTCATCAAATTTAAGATATCTTCTAATAATAATTTCATTAAAATGTGGTTGAAGAAATCTATAACCTTTGACATCTTCAGAATAACTAACAAATATACACTTCTCACTTTTAGGTTGCAATGTTTTCCTTTTCTCATTAGGAATGTGAGCCCATGCCATACTGCCAAATACATGGAAGTGACTTACATCTGGTTTAATTTTAGTCCAAGCTTCTTCTAGTGTTATATTTTTAAGAGCCTTTGTGGGAGTGAGATTTACTATGTAATTTACACAGTTGATTTCTTCCGCCCAATACTTTAGACTTAATCCCTTAGATTGGATCATACAACAAGCCATTTCTTTTAATGTGCGGTTATTTCTCTCAGCAATACCATTTTGTTGTGGTGTATATGGAACAATGTGTTCCATTTGGATGCCATGTGTAGTGCAGTAACTTATAAAATTATTGTTCAAATATTCGCCTCCATTATCTATTCTTAAATTTTGAATTTGATGTCCAAATTTCTTTTCTACAAGGGCCTTGTAGGGCCAAAAACTTGTAAAAAACTCCTCTCTTAAGTTTTAAGAAGTAAACCCACGTACGTCTGAAAAAATCATCAATGAAAGTTAAGAAATGCTTGGACCCAGAAAAAGAAGGAGAAGAAAGTGGACCACACAAATCACTGTGAACAAGCTGCAAAGGGCCCGAGGCGTGTCAAGAGGAACATTTGTCAAAATTGCCTCGATGATATTTGCCAAGAACACAACCAACACACACAGCATCTCTGCATGAAACAAGAGGAATACCATTCACCACATGTTGATTACATAGTTGTTGCAATGAGCGATAGTTTAGATGACCAAACCACTCATGCCAAAGTTTGCTCAAGTCATCACTATTTGCAACAAAAACTGATGAAAAAGATGATGACCCAAAGTTGTCAAACTTGTACAACCTAGTAATATCATCAACAATTCCAGTTGCAAGAACATGCTTAGAATCTGTTAGATCCTTCATTACAACTTGGTGAGGTGAAAAATCTTTGGTTTTACCTTCATCTGAATGAGTGATTTGATATACTGATAGAAGGTTACAATAAATACTTGGAACACATAATACATCATTGAAATGACCATTATCTACTTGAACTGTTCCAAATCCTACAACACTAAGAGATCTATCATCACCAACAAATATTTTCTTTGTGTTACATTCATTTAGAATAGAAAATATGTCTTTATCCTTAGCCATATGATAAGATGCTCCAGAATCAATAAGCCACTCTTTAGGAGAATAAGTAGAGGTTGTATTGAAGGAGAAACCAAAAGCATTAAGTTCATGTCCATGAGAAGAAGAAGAAGAAGTAGAATCAATACTGATGTTGTGCTTCTTCATTGCTTCTTCTAAAGCTGCCATTTTCTTGAAAGATTTGGACTCATCATGACTATCTTTATCACGAAAGTTGCAATGTCTTTCAGTATTCTTATTTTTATATTTTTCTCTTTTGTCACCATTAGGAGATAAAGTTGTCTAAGCGGGTTTGGAAACCTTATGTTGTTTGTTTTTGTAGCAAGGATGTTGCTTCTTGGGATACTTGGGTTTATCTTTCTGCTGGGAAACTAAGTCTTTGTTGGAGGTACCTGCAGTGCTGATCACTCCAAGTTGTACAAGCTTATCTTCCTCTCTAATAAAAGAAACACAAAAGGACTCAAGAGTGGGTTTTTGATAAGCTTTCCCTAGAGCCTCTCCCATGGCATAAAAAGTATACACAAACATAGAATATGCACTACCTAGCTTAGAAAGAATAAGATAGATGCAACACTCTTCCCCCATTTTTATCTCACATTCTTCACATACAATTCTAATTGTTTTAAACTTAGATACATAGTCTCCAAGGAAAGAAAAATCATTTGGACTTAAGGTCAGTACTTGATTTTCTAACTGTTGTGCTCGAATAATATTGATTTTACCAAACACAGATTCAATATTTTCCCAAGATTCATTGGGGTCATCAATTTCTTTAAGGTGGAACCTTAAATCAGGGGAGATGGACATTATGATTAATCCACATGCTTCATCACTCCTATTATCCCATTTGATTTCTTATCAGCATCCGTGGGTTCTTTTTCCTTTCCCATGGTAGTTTGGTACAAGCCTTTACTTCTTAATAAATCCTCCATATGAAATTTCCATTAGAAGTAGTTGGTGATAGTAAGAAAAATATTACTTGAAGAAGTGATATTAAGAATGTAGATAATATGGATTTAAAAATTGAAACAGATGATTTGGATGGAAAGATCTCGAAAAATTGTGCGGTTTTAAAAAAAAAACAGCACTAAAAATGGACTTTGGATGTGAAAGTTATGCCCTTTTAAAAAAAGACATAAACGATAACCAAAGGACCACGTGGTGGTGTAAGTTTCTTTAAGAAGTGACCCACTTTTATAAAGAGAAGTGGAGATCAATTTTACAATGAAGTTACTTTATAAAAGAAAAGATGCATGCAAAATAAATAACTTTAAAATAAAATATTAAATCTACTTATAGTGATTCACTTTTATACTTGAAGTGAAATACACTTTTACAATTTGAGCATGAACTTTTTCAAAAAAAGTAACAAAAAGAGAGACTTGAATTCAAGACCTCTTACTTAATAAGACAACTTTTAACCAAATGGTATAGAAAAACATATTGTATTGTTTAGCAAGAGGATTGGGGGTGTTGTTATTGTTGTGGAAGATGGCCTTGGAGAGCGTGCTAAAAAATCTCTTTTCATAGAAGAAAAAAAAATTGCTTTTCGATGACAACATGGGTTAGATCTCGGTTAGCTTACCTGGAAGATGCGCCTTTTCCTATCTATTTTTGATTTTCCGAGATCACACAGGGCGTGGGGAAAATAGCATATGCATATCTAAAAGAGTAGAAACCTGGAAACAAATAATATAAAACCGAAATAAAACCAAAATAATACTTTGCAAAAATTTAAAAATGCGTATTCATGCTTTATACCTCCGTATCTGACTGAAATGACTGTATCTTGGGAAAATGAAAACCTTTTCAAGTGAAACAAAAAAAGTGTTCCTAATTGAAACAAGCACTCTAGATGCAATGGAACAATCCTCTCAGCCTAGTACGGAAATGACAGAAAATGGATATGAGGTAACTCAGCTTCATGATCTTGATCTACAATAGGAACGAGTGTTCAAACCTCGCTCTGATACCATGTTCAACAACACAGGTATTCCAACAGAGGACAAACACCTTCAATAACCACTCACAAAACCAGATCAATTATTAATGCATCGGTGTTTTGACGTGGTAAAACCTCTACGAGGAAACATCCACGACCCCAGCCAACGTGACCACTTGGAGCAGTTTATTAATGCAAAAGAAAAGTATTACATAAATATTTTACAAGAGAGTTTCTCACAATCGATCATCGGCAAATGAACCTCCATGCTTTTTAAATAAAGATCATGGACCAATCAAGTGTTAATCCATAGATCAATGGCCATTAAGATCGAGGAGAATATGAACCGTCAGATCACTCTATGCCGAGAACATATCGTGTCTGTCGAATTTCCTAACTACAAATGCATACTAATGCATACTAAAAAAACACACTAAAAAAGACACTTTTACCTAACGACACATTAGACCAAGTATATCTTAACTAACTCCTAAGTGTCTAAATATCCTAACAATTTTTA
>ML786854.1:618963-654989 GCA_009831015.1 Picea engelmannii
AAAACCTTGAAGGGAAAACCAACCAAGGAGAGATTCTTCTTATTGAGCTCGCAGAAATTTTCAGAGATTACAACAATAACAAATTTCCAGAAAACAATGACAATACTCATCTCACTCTCCAAGCACAATATCCTCCTAAAAAAAAATGCCAAACTGTCTTGAAAAATGCACCACTGCTATAGGACCAACTCTAAAAACTGCCTCAAAAATCATGCTTGAGCTCTATTTTACTTTTAGTACAAACTGTACAGATTCTTCCTACAAGAAATGCCTCAAAAATAATTCCCTTGTCTCCTGCCTCAATTTCTGTGCATAAAAAACTATTGTATGAATGTTGAATCCATACCATAAGACCTCCTCTAACGTTGCATGGTGCTGTTATCATAAATGATGGATTTATTGGGATGTGTGCCCTCTATTCTCCTTGGGATGCATGCCAATCCTATTGTTTCTTATTCTCTTCTTCCTTTTAACTCAAACCATCTCTTGGAAAGTGTGCCTCTTCACATTCCCCTCAACCTCTCCTTGAAAATTGTGCCCCATCTCCCTCAAGTGCTACCTTTATTCACTCATTAACTTCCCTAACCCTAGATCTCCAAAAATATAGACAGTCAAGATTAGATCTTTCCCTCTCGAGATCAATGGCCATGACTTAATCTTCCATTGAGTTCACTTAAATCACTTAAATGAACCACACTTCATAAAGCCACTTTTACCCATTAAATATTAAAAGGCCCAACTTGGATTTATAAAGTCACTTTATATACTCACTTTATAAATTCCCTTAAGAGAGACATTTGCTCGACCACTTCTACATGCTGGGCACCGCTAATGTAGAAGTACCTCTGAGCTACAAAAGAAAACACTCCCTCTTAGTGAGGGAGGTACTTATGGAACCTCTACCAATATATGTCTCCAATCCCATCATCTCATCTGTTGTTTTAGTTTCTCCCTACAAACTAGAAACCTTTTCTCCCTCCAAACTGGAAGCCACTACTGCTACATGCGCTGAACTTTGATATGGAGACCTGTCAATCCAAGACATGCACCTAGGAGTCTCCTCACTCCTATGAGCATCCAACTGTCTCAGCTCATACCTTCTAAGTGCTATAAGATTACTGGAAGATGCACGAGTCCCCGATATCAACTCACACTTTTAATCAACCTACTCACTCTTAAACAATGAGAAAGATTATGAACCAAGAATCCAATGGATTCAACCACAGGATATCCCAACAACTTGTGTAACCTCTCATGTTGGACACCAAGCAATATTATTGTGTCAGAAGTATCTGCCTCTGGATATAGAAACACAAATCCACAACAAAACAGAAATCCACATCCATCAACCTACAAAGCTGACAATGAGAGTAAATTTATTGGCATCTCTAGAACAAAAAACACCTTGACCAACTCCAAAAAACCTCATAAATTCAACTGGAATCTCATGCTTCCAACCCCTTTCATTGAAAATCTGGTGCTAGCTCCACAAACGACATAACAGTTTGAGTCTATCTCTGAAAAACTGAGGAACACAAACCTCATTCTCGTCATATTCCAAGATGAACCACTTTCCACAAACCACACTCCAATGTCCCCAAAATATGCACTACCACTTCTTGAAAGGCCAATCATCAGAGAAAATTCCTTCTTGGACTTCTCAGTAAACTCAATAACCTCAGTTGAAGCTGATACCTATGGTTCCTTTTTCTTCTTCTTCTTGTTCGAACATTGACTAGTGTAGTGGCTAGTCTTGTGACATGTAAAGCATTTCACTTTTCTCATGTCCTTCCTCTTATTCTTTTCTCTTTCCCACAAGAGAAACATTTTGCTCGTCTGCACCACCCTCTGCCTTCTCCTGATCTCTACTTTGAGAACCCTTCCAGATCTCATCCTAAGTAAAGTCATCCCATAGTTTGATCCAATATGGGAGATTCTCTCTCCCCACTACACACTTCATGAAAACACCCCACTCTTTGGTGAAGCCCTTTAGGGCTATGCGTATCAACTCCAAGTTTTGAATAATCTCCCCTACAACTTCCAACTCATCCTTCACCTCTCTAAGCCAAGTGAGATAGGAGGCAACACTCTCTCCCTTGGCCATCCTAATGCAATGGATATTGTCCCTTAGGGCCATATTCTTGTTCTCTTTCTTTATCTCATACAAGTTTGTTAGTGCAATCCACATCTCCTTAGATTTAAACTTCTCATCCAAATGTGGAATTAGTTGGTCTCTCACTCCATCCAAGATTATCCTTTTCACCCTTGATTCCTTCACCTCATGGAGGTCTAGGGAAATGGGATATGATGAAGGCATTTTCATGGTGGTACTCACAAACATCAACAACTTGTTCTCCCTGAGAACAACTACAATACTCACCTTCCATTGCAGGTAGTTTGAGATTCCCTCCAACCTAGCCTCATACTTGGGACTAGAAGTCATCCTTGTCCAATTGAAAAAGACCCTTTCTTCCCCTTCTTCTTCCAAGAAAAACCCCTAAAAATCACGCTATGAAAGTGCTAAACTCTGTCCATTGAACCTTAGAGCCCAAGCTCTGATACCATGTTGAAATTTCACCTAAAACTAGGCAAACACTTAGTAAACTTTGAATTCAACCTCCAATAAACTTTAGTTGTAATGCAACAAACTTAATAACATTCAATAATGACTTATGAGCATAAATACAATTACTAAGAAAACTGAAATTTAACAACGGAAAATAAAAGAACAATGGACAACATTCAACCACATTTAACACAAGGATTTTTTGGGAAAACCAACCAAGGAGAGATTCTTCTTATTGAGCTCATAGAAATTTTCAGATATTACAACAATACATTTTTTTCTGCAAACAATGACAATACTTATCTCACTCTCCAAGCATAATATCCTCCTCAAAATTAGTTCCAAAGTTGTCTTGAAAAATGTGCCATTGTTGTATTAATTGTACAACCCTATACTGTCAGCATCAAATCTAAAAACTACCTCAAAAATCATGCCTGAGCTTTGTTGTACTTTTAGTACGGACTGTACGAATTCTTCCTACAACAAATGCCTAAAAATCATTCCCTTGTCTCCTGCCTCAATTTCTGTCCATAAAAAATTGTTGTATGGATGTTGAATCCGTATTGTACAACCTCCTTTAATGTTGTACGGTACTGCTGTCATAAATGATGAATTTCTTGGGATGAATGCCCCCTATTCTCCTTGGTATGTGTGTCAATCCTCTTTCTTCTTCTTGTCGTCTTCCTTTCAACTCAAACCCTCTCTTGGAAAGTGTGCCTCTTCACATTCTCCTCAACCTCTCTTTGAAAAGTGCACCCCATCCCCCTCAAATGAAGCCTTTATTCACTCATTAATGAGTAACTTCCCTAACCCTAGATCTCTAAAGAGATAAACGATCAATATTAGATCTTTCCCTCTCGAGATCAACGATCATGACTTAATCTTCTGTTGACTTCACTTAAATCACTTAAGTCACCCACACTTCAAGAAGTCACTTCTACCCATTAAATATTAAAAGGCCCAACTTGAATTTATAAATTCACATTATAAATTCACTTTATAAACTTACTTTATAAAGTCACTTAAGAGAGGCATTTGCTTGGTCACTTTTGCATGTTGGGCACCGCCAATGCAGAAGTACCTCCAAGCTACAAAAACTAACATGAATTTGCATTGTTTGAACAATATAATGAGGGCACTTGAATGGAACTTTAACAACTTGTCATTCTCAATGGAAGACACTAGTGATCCATGCATTTCAAAGAACTCATCTCACACTATATCATTTCCTCGAAAGTAAAAAATATCCTCTATAACTGAGTTCTTGATTTATTCAAGACATGCTAAATAATTAATATGAAGACTTTGTTTTTTTACAATATTGATCTCATTATCCATAATGATAATCCAAATTGGATTGAGAAAAAAAATTAAATAAAACATTATTATAGAGATAAAACAAGAAGTAATATTAAAAGCAAGGTATTACTATGAAAACCAAATTTTGTTAATGAATCAAATGGTTAAAAACACTACTAGTGCATAGAAATTGTGGCATTTTATCTTTGAGAAGAGATGGGATAACTATTGCATGCACACTTTCTTTTTGATGTTATTTGGATCATTACAAATCTTATTCCAAGATCTATGTGTGTTTCATCTTTGGTCATTATAAATGGAAAAACCATGAAAATCGCCAAAAATGCATGGGAAAGGCCCAAAAATTGCATCAAAAATTTGGGACATGTAAAGCTATTCTAAATCTGACAAGGTTCATGACTATTTGCGAGATGGTGGAAAACCCAAAGGGCCACTTGGATCAATTTTTCTCCATGGGAAGCAATGGTCTCCATTGCATTAAGTTCATGGATACGATGGAATTTTTTTTGTTGATTTAAGTTCATGGTAAACCACTTTCCCTATTGAAGTAGATTCCCTACGTAGACAACTCATTAGAGTTGTATGTTCCACTAGTGAGTACTCTTTATCTTGGTGCCCATGATTTTATTCACTATATCTTGTTCAATGTATTCAGGTTTGATCTCTGTAGGGGCCAAGTGATTTTCCACCTTTAAGTTGTCCAATAGAGGAAAAACGTATAGTTAATGAAGATCCACATTAAAGACATGGTGTAAGTTGAGGAATGGTGGAAGATCCAATTCAAAAACATTCTCACCCACAACCTTGGAGATAGTGTAAGGCCCATACCAAAGTGGTCTAATATTACTATGGGGGACCATGAGTTGCTCATTTTTCAAGTGCAACCATACCTTATCACCAACCTAAAACTTGTGTGGAACCCTACGTTGATTTCCAACCTAAAGGCATGAAGGCAGGCAGTTATCCCTCCAAGCCCATGAATTTTCCATTGGAGGATAGAAGCTATGCTGAATATACACACAACTTATTTTTGGAGGAAAACCACTCAGAGCTTCTCTTCAAGGTTCATAGTGAAGTGGCATACATAAAATTTTGAATAGAGAAACTGGACCAAAACTTCTCTCTATTGTTGGCTTTGTGTGCTAGCCTGGCTAAGCAGCATCTTGATTTGGAATTAACACGATTCACCCGAACATGCCAATTCCCTTACTGCCTGGTCACATGCCATCTCCTCTAGATGAACATGTTTCTCGCTCAGTATAGTTTCTGATCGTTGCCCTCTAGTTGGTTTTTTCTTGTAGACTCATTGCTTTGGTGGTGTCTTGATGTCGATACTTTTTTTATAAGTCCTCTATTCACACTGAAAAATACACTGAATTTTTTTTTTATAAGTCCTGTATTCACACTGGACATTTGCATTTTTCATTTCTACCTCTATGGGGTTATCTAATTTCTAAACCAAATGGCCGAGCTAGTTTGGTTTTCTTTCATGGCAACCCACGCTCACACTCATGAAGGTTGTAAGTATGCAATTTATGTTTTCTAGAAGGTAACACAATATTTTTTTCTTACATACAAAATAATAATTATAATAATGTAGTTTTAAGATCAGAGGGATAGGCAAGAGAAAGTCCCTTGGGCTCGCACACATACATACATGCATACCTAGAGGTATCTTCAAATGTGGCTAGTAAAGCGCACACAAACATAAGGAGACAGATACAGTGGCAAGGTTGGTAAAGCACAAACAAGTCCAAAGATATTTCCTTGTTTGTATGATAAGGGCCCTTGCCTTTCCTTTATACTTTTGGCTCACCTTGTCCCTCCAAAGTGACTTTCATTTTATTAATATTTAATTAATTAATTAAATCACTTTAATTAATTAATTAACCTTTTTACTTCTGAAAATCTCCTTATCTCTCCTTGTGGCTTCCTTGGCCACTGAAAGTCACTTCTATCCATCCCATCCTGTAGTGTTTCTCCTCCTGATTCCAATGAGCTATTACACTGAGCGGTTCCTCCAAGTAATGTGCCCCAAATGACCTCTTCAGTGATTTCAATTAACTTATAGCTCAAAATAGTCAAAATCATGGAAATCGTCAGAATGCAACGAAACCAAAGCCAACATGTGAAGAATGGATCCCAATGATGGAATATGATGATCAATGCAAGCTGGACCCCACAATGCCTCTCAAATACCCCTGTACTCACTATAACATCCATCTGGCTACTCTGGTCATCATAAATCTTTGCACTGTGATGATGTCCCAAAGTGGGGACATTACACTATTCCTTACATTTCATCATCCCATTAACCTTTTATCATACCATTTCCATGCATACATTTGGGTTTCATCTTATTATTTTCCACTTTATTCATTCTAGTATTATAAGTGAATTTATGATTAAATATTAGAAAAATAACATATTTTCATTATATATCAAGGTTGTATGAGTTTGATGATGTGTGTAGTCATATGTGGAGATTTCAACGAAGTCAAAATTCACCACCTATCCTCAAATTCGAATTACATCTTCAAACTTTGAAGATTTGAAAGAGATCTCAAGGAAAAGATCATGGAAGAGTTGGTTGGCATATCTTATCTAAGATATGTGAGAGATGTATGGAGGATTTGAAGGGATCATATCTTGTCATAATGGGAAAGTAGTTGAGAGTGGTTGAGAGAATAGTGGATCTGTAATTATGACACTCATGTATATAAGAGAATGTTCTCTCTTCATGAGGGTCATCATGTTATTCATAATTGGAGGATGTTATTCATAAGAGATCATGTAATTCATAATTTAGTCTTGTAATTGGAGAAGGGGGTTCTTAGCTTTGATTCTTCCATTGTTATTCTTTCATGCTTTGTACTTCGACTCTTGTAATATAATTTGAGATTGATTTATTGTGTGAGCTCACATATGCCTTTTGTCATTCAACTTTTCACATGTTGTATTGCTTTCCTAGATTAATTTCCTACTTTCCTAGTTAGTCTTTCAAATTCTTTCCTAGATTAATTTTATTTCAACAATTTAGATTAGATTACTTCTACTTCAGTCCTGCATATATAGTGCATGTTCTTCGTAATCCTACAAACCTCGGATTGACAAATTAAATAGTTGGGAAAATACTACAACGGAATTAAACGACAATATTTTCGCCTAACATTTTGGCGTCGTTGTCGGGGAAGCACGATGGATTGAAGTTTAGTTTGATTTCCTGCAAATGTAATTTACGTATGTTCGTAAGGGGTAATAACAGCTGCTTGAGTGGAGACTCCTCATGTTCTCCCTGCCAGCTCTAGAGAATGAATTTCAACTCACACAAATTTCATTTTCCACAAGTGTGAATTTCAATTGTAGCAAGTGTGTTTTCCGCAACTGTGGAGAGTATGTGTTTCAGCAAGTAAGATTTTCAGTTTTTTTTTTTTTTTGATTTGGGTGCTGTAAGAACCCCCTTTTCAATATGATTTAAAAAATGAGTGTCATCTTGGAACTAGTCACTCAGATCCTCGCGAAAGTCTGGATCTCCTCTTCTCTGGAAGAGGAGATCTTGACAACAATTAAATATTCAAACACTCCTCCATCAACAAATGAGGATTCGACATCTGAAGAAACCTACATATTTGATGATGAAAAATCATTTGAGCATGAGATTGAGGAAGATGAAGAGGAGTTAGAGCAAGATCTGAGTGAGGAAAAACGCGCATATGAAAGCATTATTGAGCAATGGTTCCAGGTAAGCTCTCGATTAGATAAATTTCATTTTTATTTAGTTAGTTTGTTGTTACAACAATTAGATTTATTCACTCTCAAATATTTCCATTATTCATTTGAAAAATAACCATTGAACATATTGTTGTTACTATTGTGTTCTTGGCTCCATTGAAATGTTGAATCCACGTAACTAATCTTTAAGTTTCAGTTAGCATAGAGAAGGTATGATTTTATTTCCATTTTTGTTTTCTTAGAATAAGTATGCTCTCCTCCATGCTTCGTGCAATTGCGAGGATTAGAAAATAGGATGTCTAAATTGATTTCAAGAATGAATGTTTTTGCATCCATCCTTTGACAGGAAAATAAACACAATAAAAAAAAAATAGCCGAATAAAAACAAAACCAATTTTACATGCTGTTACAACATGCTGATACAACGAAATTTTTACATGTTGTTACGGCATGTTGGTATAGCATGCTGATACAACATGATCGTACAACATACTAGTACAACATGTTGATACAGTGAAAATTTTACATGTTGTTACAACATGCTAGTACAGTGACATTTTTCATGCTGTTATGACGAAATTGTACTTGTTGAAATAGTGACATTTTTGTTGTAACAGTGATTGAATAAATTTGCAGATCTACAACAATAAAAAAACAGTCGTGTATATATATATATATATATATATATATATAATGGTCTCCAAATTCATGAGTTTTCCCCACTGAATTGTCGCATCATGCTAAAACAGTGTTAAACTGTGGTCGATTGAATTCCATTTAAGCTGTGAAAAAATTTATTTCCTGCTGCAATAGTTTATGGTTTGAAGTTTCTTGTTCATTTCTAGTTTGATTTGCTGCAACACCCCTTGAATCACAACCTGCAAATGATAGATCTAAAACATTTCCCCATCACACCATGAATTAAAATCTGCAATTGTCAAGGAAACAAACCAAATCAACGATAAATCCTACTTTTATAAAAGAATGAGAATCAGAGTACACGACAAAGTATAAGATGAAATATTCTCTTTTTGGCATCTTTAGAAAGTTAGGATTTACTCCTCGATTCTCATTTAAGCATCATATAAAAAATTAGATATTTTGTTTTCTTTTGACCAGAAAATGTGCACCAAATCTTGATTGCTCAACTATTCCTTATCCACCTTAATTAAATATTGTTTCCTAAAATCACATTCCACTAAGGAGAAATCGTCGATTGCACACAGTTCCATGAGTGACACCTTCATGGCTAAATCACAACTGAATTCAACTATTTGCTTAAACCTGATTCTCTCTGGATTATTCACCCTCTTTTTGGCATTTTTAACTGCTGGAATTACTCAAGTATGGAGAGGAAATATCTCAATAATCGTTTTGTTTCCAGAGAAACATGCAAATCCTCAGGTATTAGAAACCACGCAACATCACGACATTAAACAATTACGTATCCCTCCATTTATGCTTCAAAATGATCGTATTTTCCTTCAGATTTGAAATTAATCGGTTGTTTGTTGTTTTACATGATGTGGCATCTGGGAGAGATGGGAAGATCAGTAACTCACTTTCAACATATGGACTCATAAATATAGAAGAAGTGTTGATCTGTGCGGAACTTCATGAGGGGTTGGAACTGCTGTAGGGTGTTCAGAGTCATGTGAGGTTCGGCTTCAATAGCACTCTTCAGCTAGAGATAGTATGTGTGAAATACTATGTTCGACTGCCATTGTTTTCCCATATCGCTCGAGTAGCAGAGCATGGTGAAATTCGCAGCAAGCGGCTTGAACGACTCAATGTCTAAGAAGGTTGCACCTTCCATCATCTCCTAAGCAACAAACGCTATGAGGATCAAGAGCCAGCTAAAGTGGAACTCATATCCTTGATCCTGAGCTTTGCGACAGTCTAACTCCAACTGGTTGACTAAGTTCTTTTCCCAGTTCATCTGTAGGCCTTCTACAAATTTCCCTGCGAGGTCAACGACAAACATTGTGACCTGCATGGGACTGTTCTTCCTTACCAGCTTTCCTGCAATTAATTGGCATGCTAGTTGCACTGCATCATTCTAGATGGAATCTACCTTGTAGCCTCACGTCCCCTTATCAACATCATCGTAGGTATTCTTGATCTTCTGTGCTAATGTGTGATCTGTGGCTTTCCCTAGATAGAAGTCCTATGGGTCAGGTCCTTGCATGCTCAATCCAGTGATCCTATGGACCAACGTTGGATCAATTGTGATATGTCAGTCTAGACATAAGTAGCCACCATGGTAACATGAGAGCATGAGATTAACACAGATGTTGACCTCTTGGTGCCTTCCAAAGTGTGGGATTTTCATTACATTGAACAAGGTGGACTATGCGAGGTTCATCATCCATGGCTAGGGGATTATTTTCGAGTTCTTCCCCTTTGTCCTAGTCAAGTATTTATATGGGGTGAGCATAATATGGTTCTTGCAGTCTCTTAATTTGAAGTCACTGTACTTCAATGTTGTGATATTGTCCTGTTGTGCTCTAACTGTGTGTATCCCCTTCGGGAGGTACGCAGTAACCATGGTATACTCAAAATATCTTGGCACACTATCATGACTCACTGCGTCGACTAGAGGCAGGATGTAGTTGGGTAATATGTTTGGGATTAGCTTCACATTTGCTAGGTCATCTCTGTGCTTGGTTCTCTTTTCTGTGATGACTCAGGATGGTTTGGATCCACGAGAGGTTGATGGAGAAGCTTTCACTCCTCTCGTCGAGGAATCTTGAATACTTACAGACATTACTTTCTCGGCGATGAGATCGATGAGAACTTATTTGATGATTTTCTCCGTGACGTTGAGCTCATCCGACATACACACTTAGATCAGATGGATGAATGAGTGCGCAAAACAATAGAACTGATGTCGATCTTGCTAATCACAGTGCGGTGGCAATGAGTTCTCTCTTATACAATTCAAAAAAGTGTTCTCAGTGAAACAGTCGATGGAATAAGTAGATAGCAACGTAACAGATCTTTCCAACGGACAAGAGACCTTCATTAATTCAATTCTATCTGTTATTTCATGGTCCCAATGGTCTGATGGTTAGCCTTTTGACCACAAATGTCATTCTACCCATTCTGGGTATCTATCTAATGGTTATACTATTTCCAACGGCTATATTTATTTTCCATGGCGAAGTGCCATATGGAACTGTCCTGATATCCTGGTGAAGTTCAAGATTTGCAAATTTTCCTTCTATGAAGTTCCCTCTGGAATCTTCTGTAATTTCTCGATATTTTCTCTCTTCTTATTGATCTTTCTAGCCTTTTTCCCATTGATCTTTGTCTCGTTATTCCTCTTTCCATTCTGATTCTTATTTCTTCTTGGCATAGTAACTTCACGTTGTTGATATTCTTTCCTAGGATTCAAGGGAAATACTTCTTCTTTATCTGGGGTAGGCGCTTCAGTCTTCTGTGAGTCTTCTTGTGTTCTTTCAACTTCGACATACAAGTTTCTGGTTTTAAATAGCTTCGATCTGTTCTCTTGTTCTTCAATCAAGTGTGATATTCTCCTAGTCATGAAATCTTTTAATTCTTTCTTTTTCTTCTCTAAGACCTCTTATTCTTTTCTTCTGGCCTAATCCCTTTCAATCCAAGGTTTTCCTAGTAATATAGAAAATGGAGTGCTATTCTCAATAAATTTAACAACTTCAAATTCTTCCTCTGTCGAAGTTAAATGAGCACTCATAGATATCTGGGTAAGTCTTCCACAAAGGGTTATCATTTTTCGTCTAAATAATCCTATTCTTCCTAATGAAGGAATCATAGCAGGCTTTCCTAGAATTTCCCAAGTTCTTTTTCATTATATTCACCTTTGTTTCCTCATCCAGAATACAGTCAATGTCGAAGCCTCATATTCTTACTTCTCTTTTCTCTTTCTCTTTTAATATCTCTGATAGATTAGTATCTTAGCGGTCATTCAGGGTTTCTTTCATCTGTAATAGTGCAATCTCTGATTCCTTCTGGGGTTCTTCCATGGTCCCAGTTTCTTGACCTTTCTCAAGGTCTACTTGTTCCATATTCATTCTTTCAAGCTTAGAAATCATTCTAGGGAAATCTAAAATTTCATGGTCCATAGATTTACAACAAAGGAAACTAGATCTTCTACCAGGACATTCCTTATCCAGATGTCTTAGTCTTCTACAACTATAAAAAATGGTTAATCCTCTTTTTCTTTTAAATGATCCCCATCCTTTTCTGTACTATGCACTAGGATCATGGTAGCTAACCTGCAAAAAATTATTTCTAGGATCATGCATCCATTTATTAGTCCAAATATTATTTCTATGCATATGAATAACATATCTTTCACTATTCTTATCAGATCTACTCATATCAAATCTTCTTTCTTCTAGTTGCACCCTAGTTTTCAGGCTAGGACAAAATTTATCAAACATACCTAGATCCATATTCTTGAAAAAAAAAATTCATTTATCTTACTTTTGGCAGAGCATAAAGCTTCCAGATCTAAAAATTTTCACTATTCTTACCTCTATCAAAGCACAAAATCATTCATATCTTACCTCTTTTCTTCAGATCTGCCTCCTTCCTTAGCACAGAGCTTCGCAAGTCAAGCAACATATCTATGCATCGATCTTTCTTTCATTTCCTCATTTCCCAACAATGATAGTTTCAGGTCATATCTTCACACAGAGCTTCTTCTTCCTCAGTTCCCAGCAATCAGAGTTTCAAGTCAGATCTTCGTACAAAGGTTCTTCTTCCTCAATTCCCAACAATCATAATTTCAGGTCAGATCTTCACACAGAGCTTCTTCTTCATTAGTTCCCAATAATCACAATTTTAGGTCCTGGCAACAGAACCATTTGTTGGCACAGGGGCACACCCAGGGTTCAATGCTACAACAACGCACCAAAAAAACCCTAACTACTGGCCCTTTCGGTGACACCTGCGAAGTAGATGAAATCTCACCCGAGGTAGAAGTAGGGGTTGTTGGAGGACTCAGATATCTGCAACCTTAGCTGGTACAAAGATCTATGATGATAAAACCTTATCAAAGCACTTAGCAATTATAGTTCATCAGTATTAAACCAGTATCTACTTCGTAGATAAAACCCTAATTACAGAGCATCGCAGTATTCAACTAGATCTAGTATGTTCAAGCACTAAGCACATCCACATAGATAAGATCTAGCATTCATCCATATTATTGAGCACGTAGCATCAACAGATTTAGCATTCATTCACATTATTCAACACTAAACTATCATATCAGATTCATTTATCATCTAACATCGCACTAAGCATTGAATCACATAAACAAAAGAACAAAAAAAAACACAAAGAATTCACAAAAAAAGATATACGTGGTTCACCCCCACCCTGGGGCTACGTCCACCAACTCTTCATATTCTTTATTATCTTCTTTCAATCTTCTTACAGGCACAGAGCCTCAATATAAACTTCTCAAAGGACAGGAGATCTGTGCACTCTTCACTATATCCTCCTTCCCCAAGCTAGGTTACAACACAGAGACCACATACAGTCTCTTATGGTTACTTGCACTTAGCTCTACAATCCTCACATAGTATGCACTAAGAACTTACAACTATTACTTGTGCTTAGCACAACTTACAACCCTTCGATCACATAGATCAAACTCTATCACTTAACACACTTCTGCCTTTCTACATCACCTAGCTTTCTATTTATACATTACAAAATCGGGCCAAAACATGGGTAAACCCATGGGACAATATCCCCATACCCATTACATAGCCCAAAAACCCAAAAATCCCTAAATAGGGGCCAAGATCCCGTGATCTCCGCTTCGTCTTCCGCTCCACCTTCGACAGCCTGTCGAAGTCCCAAAACTAGGTCAAACATGACCAAGAATCCTCAAAACTTGGTCAAGGGCCAACACCATGTATTATTAGGTAAGACATTTACTTTAGAGGCTAAGTCTAGTATAATATCTCCCATATTGAAATCTCCAATGTTGGCATTCAGTCTGAATTCTCTACTTGTCCTTCTTATTGTATGGAGATAATTGACTGTTTTCTATTCTAACTTCCATTCCTCCTCTGTGTTACATATTTATAGAATATTTTTTTAAACCTTAACAGATGATGGGTCATTCAAAAGATTAACACATGATTTCTCTAAAGGTTGTCCTTTACCAGTATGGTCCATTGAGGAGGGAATCTCATACATAGGGGAGTTATGAGTTTGTTGTGTGACTGATCTAGATGAAATATTTTTCTTGAGAAACTCTTATTTGGCCTTGTTAAATGTTTCCTTTTTATTTTCATGCATCAAACTGCTTCTGTGGCTCAATATTCTTCTTAACCCATTGGTGTTTCACTGGATCTTTGTTTACTACATCAGTTCCTATTTTGGCTCCTCCTTGAGTGAATATATTGATGTTTCTTCCATCATCCCTGGATTTTGCAGAAATACATTGGACATTCTGGTTTTTTTGGTTCCTTTTTTCTTGGATCTTTCCCCAAAGTGTTGGACAATCTTCTGTGTCTTGATCTGTTGCGCAACAATACATACATGTCATTGGTGGGAGTGGACATTCCCTTGCATAATTTCTTGGTTGTTGGCAGTTGTGGCACACTACTAGTCCTCTGACTCATCCAAATCCCCCTCTTCCTCTTCCTCCACCTCTATATCCACCTCGATATCCTCGCGGTGTGTTGTACTAAGGTACCTAGTTATACGGTGTGGGGTTATACTATGGCTGCACATTATTATACTATGGCTGCACATTGTTGTATTATTGCTACACATTATTGTATGGTGGTGGTACCTGGTTGAACTAAGGTGCAAATTTTCCTATCAGATTTATTCTTGCACCCTATAGGTATCTAAAGTTCTTTCTCTTATCAGCTCCATCGTTCTACAATCCTTATCATCATGACCCACTGACTTGCAAAAATTGAAATATGAACTTTTGGGTATTGTCTTATATTTTTGCATCATTGGAAAGTGATATGGATCATACCATGTGTCTTACAAATCTCACACCGTGGTCCTCCTATTAGAAATGTGTTTGGCACCCCTGTTTCCATATACTCTGCGAAAGTTGGACATTCATTATTATGGTTTCCTTATGTCCTGCATAGGGTGCACCAAACAACTTCTCTTTTCTATTTAACCTTATTCTGGTTAAGTTGAAATGTTAGATTCTTCAAATCCTCCTTCATCTCCTCTGTTGCTAGATCTGTCTATTGATACTAGTTCTCTTCAAGTTGTAAGGCTTCCTATAGAGCCTACGCTTGATTTTGGAACTTTTTTTGTCTTAATGGGTATTTCAAATGTGGTAACAACGAGTTCACAAATAAATGCCTATGCTGCATGCCATTCATTGCATATTTCAACTTACACTTCATGCATTTAAACCTATGATCAATCTCCCAAACAGACTCACTTAGTTTCTTCCTGATTTCAATCATGTACTGGTCATCTGAGTTGGGCTTCTAAAACTCATTTATCAGTAATTTTTCACATCTGCAATAGTCCTTGTTACTCCTGGTGGAATGTTTACATCTAGGCTCATATACCAGTCTAGTGTGCAGTATCTCAGTGTGATTGTTAACTGCACAAGATTTGTGTCCTCATATATGATCTGCTTTGCTTCCTATATCTTCTCACAAATGAATAAGTGTTTTTCAGGGTCCTCAGATGCCTCTCCTTGAAATTCTGGTAATCTGATTGTAGGATCATGTCCTTCCATTTTGAACTGTGTTGAACTACTACCTCCATGTGATGTAGATATTGGACTGTTACTTCCTGAACTGGCTCCTCCAGTTGCTTCTCCTTAATTGTGTGTGCATCTTGTTGTTCTTCTTCCACTAAAATTTAGTTTTCTAAATGTTGGTGTTCTTTCTGGTGTATTAGTCACACATGGGGTTGTAGGTTCCACACTGACGGTGATCTGGATTGGAGTTCTTCCTTTTGTTCCTTCCTTTGGTCCTCCTGTTTTCCTTTCATATATTGCGCATAGGATTTCCTCAATATACTCCACATCATGAAGATCCTCTACCTCTTCTTCATCGCTTGCCAAGCCCTCTCTATCAGCTATGGCTCTTTTCTTGTTATTCATATTATATTGGTGGGGTACTCCACTACGCATCTTTCCATATTTTTCCATTATCTACTTTATCTGGTCTTCCTCCATCATGATTGGGTCCATGGCCTCCTTCTTCTTTCCCTTATCCATCTCTTACTCCATATATCAAACTCATGTCAGTGCTTCACCCCTTCCCCCATGCACGAAGGGAAGTTTAGTTGTTTGATTCCATGCTAATCACACTGTTGTCATACAATAAAATCTTGATTGAGGTATACAATGATATGATGTACCTACCTCTGGGTACGTTTATAAAATCATTCTCTATCATAGTGTAAGACTTTGGTGTATCTACTACAAATTCGGTGATAAACCCTGCAACAATATTTTCTAACCATAAATCTAATGTGCGCATGAATTTGTTATCAACTTGTTGTGACTACACGATCTCCATTGGATTCCACTCCAGCTGTCTAATTTGATTTTTAGGGTGGTTGTCCTTTAACCTCAGAAACCACTCCTACAACAAATGTAGGAAATCACATAAAAATACCTCATGCAGGTTGCTAAACACGTATTTGTCGAGATATTTGCGTGGTGTTAGCTTAGGGTTTCAATTGTCCTTCTACGCAAACTCGAGTTCCTTCATTTTCAACCATCTTTCGATATCCACATTTGTTGGATTCTATGGCTTTATCATTCCCTTATATACTTTCATCCTCCACATGTTTCTTCAATGAATCCCATCCACTCAATCCATTGCAGTTCCAACCAGAAACAGAACCATTTGTTGGTTGGATCTATGACTTCTTACCTCTTCTTAGGTTGAGCCAGGTTTGGATCTCAATAGGTTTCCAACAAAACCCTCTAAAACTATCGACCCTCATGGTAAACCAGAAGGAAACACTACACACAGAGTGCACAATGAAGTCTCATCTGAGATAAATTTATGGGTGACTACAATGCTCAAGTGCTTGCATTCTAGGAATGAGTGGGGATCGAGGAGTGTATTCTATTTTTCTTTATGCATTAAACTTGTTATTGATTCAAGTATTTCTAATATTCATTCATCTTTAGCCTTATACATGCATGATAATACATCTAATTAATAATTCATTCATAAGCTAATAATTCATAGAAAGTAAACAGTAAGGAAACATAACACATAACAAAATTCTTACCATGGTTCACCCCCTCCTGGGACAATGTCCACAAAGATTTGGCTTCTCCGCTATTTTATTTAATCTGCTGCAAAATTTGGCACTGCACGCATTACATCTTCAATCATACAATCATGCAATCATGATGAGGTTAAGGGACCTCTGTGAGGCAGACTAGATCACACCAGGATCCTCAACCTATGACCTAACCCTCAAAATCTAGCTTATTCAACTCTTCTACAAACTTATTACAATCGACAGTCTCTCCATAATCATAATAATATTCATTATCTCAACAACAACCGCTAACCTAGACCTCCTAGGTTCTTATGTATTCTATTTTACAGGATTATATCTGTTACAATCCTTATCAAAAACCCTAACCCTATTATGGTTAGTCTTGTTTGCCTGCGCGCCACGTTTCTTTTCCTCTTGCATGCTGATTTTCCTTCTTTTTCTACATGCTTCTTTCTTGTCATCCGTTACGTGCTCCAAAATTAGGTCTTCCTTTCCAAAATTAGGTCTTTCCCCACATAGATATTTTCTCCAAAAATAGGTATGCGCCTAAAATAGCCTTCCTTCTCAAAATAGGCATGTGCCCAACATGTTTGAACATTTCTCCCTCAAAGGATGTATACATGGAGCATATACGAATCTCAATATTTATGTGGGTTTTTGGATTTATTATGCTCTCTATTATCTAACCTAAATATTTATAGCTTTTCCAATCAAACTTATGAGCATTATCACAATTTCGGGCCATATTTGTAACACTTGTGTGAGCAACTACAAAATAGGGTGGTCTTAGTTATTTTTAATAAATAATGTACATAATAACTTATTAGAAGTGTGCTTGTTCTTTTCCCTTGACTATTAATTATGTGTCCTCGTTAACATATACACACATATTAAAGAACTAGATTTGTAGGGGAATGACAATGAACATCATGATAACCATTATTAGCTAAGTTGTTTTCTAGACTAGTGCACATCACTTGTTTCCTTGAACTTTGCATGTATGAAAAGTGAGGTGAACTTTGAAGCACTTAAGAGATTAGTAGTAAGATTTCCTTCCCCTAAGAGTTGGAAATTGATTTGTTTGCTACCACTATAGCTACTCCATTGGGTTTTGATTCATTCCTAACAATTGGATATGCATACAAGTGCATTCCTGCAAGAACCACACACTGAACAATATCCTAAGCTTAAGTCCCTGGACTTTGAGAATACAAAGGAATTTTAAATCTTATCTAGTTTTTGGGAGGTCGCACCCAATTATATTCCCTTGGTCTACTCCCTCTGTTTGAATATGACCTCTCTAAACAAGAGTTATGCAAAAATTCGAAGTGAAAAACTTATTAATCTCCTCGACCATTTCCACAAACTACAATGCTTATGGTTGATATCTTGACATTTCAAGACCTATTGTGGAAATAAATTTTATTTTATTTTGAGTTAACATAGTTTGTAATAATGCAATATTCATGGTATTAAAGAAAGAAGGTAATTGATGCACGTGTCTTGATTGTTATGCTCTCAATAAGATGACTATCAAAAACAATTTTCCCATCCTAGTTATTGATGATCTCTTGAATGAGCTTCATGATGCCAAGTTCTTCACTAAATTCAACCTTCATTTAGGATACCACCAAATATAGATTAAGAGGAGGACATTCCTAACACAATATTTTGCACACATGAAGGTCATTATGATTTTTTAATGATGTCATTTGGACTTTGAAATTCCCTATCTAACTTTTAGAGCCTTGTGAAAAAAATTATTTTTTTCCATTCTTAAATAATCATGTGTTTTCATTCTTTGATAATTTTTTTCTTGCATTCTTTGATTATATCTTGATCTACAACAAAACCTAGAATGCCCATGTGGATCATGTTGATAAATCCTTGCAACTCCTTTGGGACCACCAATTGTTTTATTAAACATTCAAAATGTGCTTTTGAGGCTTTGGAGGTAGAATGCTTGGGTCACTATTGTCACTCAACATGGGGTGAAAGTTGATCCCAAGAAAATTTAGGTGATGCAATATTGGCCAAGCTCAAAACCATAAAGATATTACGTAGTTTCTTAGGACTTATTGACCACTACACAAATTTTGTGAAGAATTATGGATGAATTGCCTCCTCCTTAACAAACCTACCGAAAAAGAATGCCTTCATATGGATAAATGATGCAAAGTGTACCTTTTAATATTTAAAGGAAGCTAAGTGTACTACACTAATATTAGCAGTGCCTAATTTCAATACGACTTATGTCTTGAAATGTTATTCCTTGAATAGAGGGTTTTTTCATTGTGTTGATGCAAGAGGGACGATCGTTTTGTATTCATCAGTAAGCAATTGTGAAACAAAAATTTGGGAAAAGTCTTCTTGTCATAAATATATGATGTCCATCCTGCATTCAATTGATACATGACACTCATATCTCATTGGGAGGTGCTTCTAGATCAAGAAATATCATCATAGTTTGAAGTACTTTTTGGAACCAATGTTGTAACATTCCCCATTACTAGTAGACCCAAAAATATGCTCATAAACCATAAGGTAATGTGCCCAGACCCAATCTAAGTCATGCCACTCAATATTTATTCTATGAAACCAATTCTAATAGCATAAATATCCCATAAAAACAAGTTGCGCACTAAACCCTCCATGTGTCGCGTGCATCATCTATTTCCTAGTTGTGCATGCGAAACTGTTCCCAGTGCGCACGACAATTATTTTTGGGCACGTGCAGAAATTTAATCCATGTGCTATAATCTTATGACCATTGCTACAAAAAATAACTAACATTTAATATTTAGTAATTTTCATTCCCTACATACGCAACAATTATGCAAAACTAACAATAACATGCACAACCATGCATATTTACGTACCAATTCAACAACATAATTAACATAAACATAAACACAATAAGAAACATCTAAACACACATAAAAGAACATTATCCTTTTGTTGTGAATCACCAACTACATGTAGAACTCAGGTGTTCCTCCCAGTCGTAGACTCTGTTGTTCATACACTCTCAACAACAGGTCACCCCTAAGTCAGGGCTATGTCTCCACCAGGGAAAAGGCTACCTAAGACAAACTAAGGTCTGGAAACAACCCAATAAGGAACAATCTCAGTTGTACACTCCAAAAATAGTTCCCAACTCACATCCTCTCATTCCCCACAACTTGTCCCACCCAAGGAAATGTACCCCCTTCTCTACTCAATAGTCCTTTGGGCTGTCCCACTTCCCTTCTTGGGCTTCAACAACAAGATGGCATAGAATTCTCAAAGATATGTAGCACTTGGAACACATTGTTTCTAAAAGAGTTACAACACCCACTAGATCACACACACGAGAAACTATTCCCAACAACTCTCTCACCCAAAGAGAGAATGTTCCATAGGCCTGACAACCTGCCTCTTCAACCCAAACCACCAAGGATTTACGAGGTAAAAATCAACTTCATTTTATGCTCACACTGTCCAGCCAAGGTATGGGTGATGGATGCTAGAATGAGTGAATGATGGTAAGAATGATGAAAGAATGGAGAATATACTAACTTTCCCCACATTATCTTGAATGTTCCTATATTGACACTTGTCACTCCAAGAAATGCCTTTGGCTCCACTTGGTAATTCACTCCTCAAATTATGATAAATTATAGTATAAAGCTTATAACCTAGGAATAATATTATTTTATTCCTTGACTAATTCCCCCGTGACTTAGCCCCTTATCTTTAGCCCCCTTTTCCTCTTGTGGAGTCCTATCCCCCCATACTCTTTAATCTAACTTGGTCTACAACAATGATGTATTTTATTAATAAAAACAATTGTGATTACATAATACATTTGTTTAAGCTTACTGACCTAAATTACAAATGCACTCTCGCCTCAAAATGTATATATATACAAAGGTACTTTGCCACAAAACATCCCATCTCACTAGCCTATAGAACATATGTACATTTACAACTTGGGGTTCATCCTAGGGGTATTACATTACCCTCCCCCTTATTTATGCGCTATCCTCAGTGCATTATATATATGTACAATCAAAACTATGCAAAAATATGTGGGTACTCTTCCCACATGGCATCCTCATGCTCCCATGTTGCATCTTTAGGACCGTAGCAGGTCCACTGGACCTTTACTAATCCTATTACTTGATTTCAGAGAAGCTTGAATTTCTGGTCCAAATGCACACCAATTGAACTTGGAATTCACCTTCTTGCTCCACCTGAATCACATTCCAATCAATTACATTATTAACATCAGGCACCTAATTTTTAAGAAAAGATACATGAAAAAATTATGAATGTACATGGGTGGAGGTAGTAAAAGCATGTATGCTACAGGAAAAATCCTTTCAAGGATCTCAAATGGTCCACAATATCTTGCTACCAGCTTTGGACAGCTCCCCAATTTTAGTGAACTCTTCTTTTCCTTCACTTTTAAGAAGACATGTTCATCCACTTTAAACTCTATGTGTGTTCTGACTTTGTCTGCACAAATTTTCTTCCTGTCTTGAGAAACCTTTAAATTATGCTTTATTTTCAACATCTTCTCTTCCATCTCTCTAAATAATTTTCTCCCAAACACTGCTTTGTCTGCTGGGTTGTCCCAACTTACTGGTGTGTTACATTTTCTGCCATATAATGTTTCAAATGGGACCATCTTCAAAGATGCTTGATACCCATTATTATATGAAAACTCAACCATATGTAAAAAATATTACCATTTTGATGGTTTATCCATCACATATATACTTACCATGTCCTTGATCACCTGGTTGAATCTCTCTGTTTTCCCATCAGACTCTGGATTGGCTTTGCTAAAATTAAAATTTGTCCCAAATCCTTTGAATAATCCTTTCCAAAAATTTGATGTAAATTTGGGATCTTTGTAAAACACAATTTCTTAGGCACACCATGTAGCCTGGAAATTTCTCTCATATAAATATATGTAATATTGGCTTCCTTGTGAGTGATCTTTAATAGAATAAAATGAGCAGCCTTAGTAAGCTTATCAACCACCACCATGATGGAATCATGCTGCTTGGTTTTTTTGGGAAATTTAGTGATGAAATTCGTTGTTACACCTTCCCATTTCCACTCAAGAATGGCCAATGGTTGTAGAAGCCTAGATGGGTGTCTGTTCTCAGCCTTGACTTTTTGACATTCCAAACACCTTGAAATAAAATCATCCACCTCTCTCTTCATACCTGACCAATAATATTGGTTCTTGATAGCTGCAATAGTTTTCTGGTGACCTAGGTGCCCATCATAAGGCACATTATGCATTTATTTTAACACCATAATTTTCAACTCCTAAAAATTTGGCACATAAACTCTGCCCCTGTACATGAGGATTACATTCTCTCTTAGCCCATAATCCTCAATTTTATCTTGCAAAATATTTTGTTCTATTTTTCCTTTATTTCCATGTTACTATTATTGATCTGACTTTGCAACCTATAAAATTTTGTCTTTAAAATCCAATTTATACATGTTAATAGTTGTAGCATGAATCTCATGCACTCTCCTATTGAGTGCATCAACCACCTTATTCTCTTTTCCTTTGATATGCTTTATATCAAAGTCATACTCACTAAGAAATTCCAGCCATCCAATTTTCCTAGCATTCAAAGTTAGTTGTCCAAACAAATGTTTCAGACCACTATGGTTTGTCCTCAACACAAATATATTTCCCATAAGCTATTTCCTCCACATATTTAAGGCATGAACTATGGTTGCTAATTCTAAATCATGAGTGGCACAATGTATCTCGTTTTCTTTTAACTTTCTTGACTCATAGCATATCACATGCCCATTTTGGATAAGGAATCCTCCAAGCCCTTCCTTGCATGCATCAGTGCACACAATGAAATCTTCATTTGGATCAACAACCTTCAATACTGGTGAACTTGTCAACAAATTCTTTAAGTGTTGAAAATTTTCTTCACATTCAAAATTTCACTCGAATTTCACACCTTCTTTTGCAAACAAGTGATTGGGTGTGAAATTCTTGAGAAGCCTTCAATAAATATTCTATAGTAACCTGCAAGTCCCATGAATGACCTCACCTCTAAGACATTCTTTGGTGTTGGCCATACTTCAATGGATTTTATCTTTTCTAGGTCCACTGCTATCCCCTCCTCTGAAATGATATGGCCCAAATAATGAATCTACCTCTTATAAAATGAGGACTTTCTCAAATTTGCATAAAACTAATGCTCCCTCAACACTTGTAGGACCATCCTCAAGTGTTTCTCATGCTCTTATTCAAAATTAGACTAGATACGTATTTATTCAAGGAAGACAATGACAAACTTATCCAAGTAGTTTCTGAAAATCCCATTCATCAAACACATGAATACAACTGGTGCATTTGAGAATCCAAATGGCACCACTATAAACTCTTAATGTCCATACCTTGTTCTGAATGTTGTCTTGTTGATATCTTCTTCTTTAATCCTCACCTGATGGTAGCCTGACATAAGGTTAATCTTGGATAATATCTTTGCATCTTTCAGCTGATAAAAATGATCATTTATCCTTGGAAAATGATACTAGTTCTTCACAGTCACCTTGTTCAGTTGCTTAAAATCAATTCACAACCTCAAGGTTCCATCCTTCTTCAAAAATAGCACTATGGAACCCCAAGGTGAAATGCTTGGACATATATACCCCTTCTTCAAAATCTCTTCAAGTTTCACATGTAATTCCTTCAGTTTTGGTGTACTCATCCTATAAGGAGTCTTGGACATTGGGGCTGCTCCAGGTATCAAGTTGATGGAGAAGTCAATATCTCTCTTGGGTGGAAACCCCAATATCTCTCCAAACACATATTCAAACTCTTTTATAACTTTGTATTCTTCAAGGCTTGACACTTTATATTTAGGTTCCTCTTCCATATCCATTGTGAATATTTGGCATCCTTTCCTGAAGCTTCTATTCAACTGCAAGGATGAAATTTCCCTGATAATTACAACCCTTGGAATACCTTGAATTGTTCTCAATTTCCCTTCTTCATCCAAGCAAGTAAATGCCTTGTTGTAATAGTCTAGGACAACATGATGCTTGTCCAACCAATCCATACCAATTAGGAAATCACATGAGCCCAAAGGTATGTTATTCAAATCTTCCTTTGTGCTCATTCCATTGATGTCCATTAGACATTCATTAACCAACTAATTAATTATTCTTTAAGTTCTTGTAGCTAACTAAACCCACCAAGATTTTCCAAGTTTTATTCTTGGAAAATGAAATATTTCCACGAACTTAGGATCAATATAACTATGACTATCTCCTGAATCAATTAAAATAGCAATAGGTTGATCATTGATCTTACCTTCCACTTCAATCACATGAGATTGAAATTCATCTTGTTTGTTGTTCAGGGATGCATAGATCCTTGGCATGCTTCTCCCCATGTCCTCAATTGTATTAGCCTGATGTACATTGTGAACAATCCTCACTTTTTCACCTCTATGAGGGCAATATCTGTACATGTGGTCTCCCTAGCAACCCCAACATTTAATTGGCTGATGGCTTGGCCTTTTCCCCAATGTTTTTGACATTATGGGTCCATTTTGTGCTAGCTACTCATGAGAATTATTCTTGAATAATGGTGGTGTTATATCCTCAAATAAATTGGTGGATATTTTTCTTTTTAGGTGATATATTGTGGTCCAAAATTTATTTCTAAATTTTTGTAGGTAGGTTAGAGAGTCTATTTTTTGTCAATAAACTCAGAAAGAACTTTTGATTTGGTTTGGTGAAGCAAAAGACAGAATCTCAGGTTTCAGTGGTTTAGGCGAGCCTGAAACATGCTCATTAACCACCGAAAGCCTTCGTTCTCAGTAGTTAAGAGGGAAAAGAAAAAACTCAGTTAACTACCGAAAATGATTTCAACGGGAAAAATGAAAAGCCCGTGCTTTCGCATGAGCCAGTGGTCAATTGGAGCAATCATGAAGACATAACCATCGAAAGTCCATGGAGGTGGTAAGTTCGAGTTCAGTAGATCATTATCAAGTCAATTGTCATACCAATCAAGCCAAGTCGAGTCATCAGGTAGTTCAAATCCCATATTGTTTCAATTTAATTGTATATCTCATCGAAACTCAAAATTTTCAGTGTATATTCAGTCAGTCTGTTGCCTCAATTTGGTTAGTGATTGGGTTTTGCGATCAGAACTCTGAGTCACCCTGTCCCATTTTTTTTTCTCTGAGTCATACTCCCTATCACCCCAAATCATAGAGTCTTTCTCTTTGGCATGAAGTTTTTCCTAAATCACAGGTATAGTCAACATTTACTAAATGTTGAAAGCAGGGCCAGTTCTAAGGGTTGAATTGGATGGAGTTTGGTACCTTGAGGCACACCCTGAGGTGGCCAAGTTCTTCAAGCAAACTGGAGTCTATTCGTATTGTGAAAAACTAGCAGATTTTCACCAACAGGTGTCTGAAACATTTGCTAGTTCGTATGATGGAAGAATAGCAACATTGGGAAAGGAGCAGTTTGTGGTTGATGAAACAACCATAGCTGATTTCACTGGTCTCCCCAGAATAGGCGATTGTTGGTTCAAATCAACTGTACCTTCAAACATTGAATTTAGATCCTACCTACAGCCTCTGCACAAAGATATTACATGGAAAAAAGACATACCAATGTCTTATCTGGAACCTAAATGGAAATCTCTCCTGAAGGCAATCTTTGTCTATATCACCTGTGAAGGTAGATATAACAGAGTCATGTTCTACCACTTCAAACTTTTAAATCACTTTACAGGGAGATCTCCCATCAATTTATCGTTTTACTTGCACAAAGCCCTCACAAAAATGGCTAGGCAGGTCAAGGCCAAGCCCACTAAGGTGGCAAGTAGATTGTCTCATCAAGGACTCATTACTCTCATTGTCAAAGAGTCATTGAAGAAAAGACAGGTAGATTGGAACTACTTTCTCTTCTGGAATGAATTCCAGACTGATTGGCAACATGAGGAGAAGGGTAAAAAAGCTGCCACTAAGAAGACCATTACTCCTAAAAGCAGTCATAGAAAATGGAAGGGTATCTCACCATCAAGAGATCTGATAGAATCATCCTCTGTTAAAAGAAAAAGAACCAAAAGAAAGTTATAGTTTGAGGGTGAACAGGCCAAGGACCTTGCTGAAGGAAGTAACCTTTTAAACCTACCATATAGTGACTCGGAGCCAGAACAGGAGTTAGCAGAGACACAAGGTGATAAACAGGCTGGACAAGTTGTAGAAGATTGTTCCAACTTTCCCTCACCAACTCCCTTAGAGGTACATAGTCCACCATTGGAAAAAGCTTCTTCAAGCAAGCCTAAAGCATCTAAGGCATGGAAAATCAATGAACTCCTGCAACAAGTCTATGAAATGGAAGTCTTAGAAAGAGTTATTAAAAAGGAAAATACAGACTTGACTGAAAGAAAAGTAGATCTTTTCAACATGAACCAAAGCCTCAAAGAAAATCATGATAAGATCAAAGACAGGAACAAGGTGTTGATAAGGGAGAACATGAAGCTGTACAGGCAGCTTAGAATTCTGAGGCTGAAATTAAAAGATTCTCAATCGCTAACAAAGGAGAAAATAGGTTTGGAAACTCTGGCCAACTTATCTACAACCATGGTAGATATACCACAGTCTTCAACACAACAAGTTGAAGTTTGCAGATCTACACGAAGAAGCATTGCATCATCCAAAAGACCTTGAACACACAACAAAGCATCAATGTAATCAATTTTGCAAATTTTGAAGTTTTGACAAAGAAAAGTTTTCAGTGATTTAGGTGAACATGATGACTATTCATTAACCACCGAAAGCAGAGCTTTCGGTAGTTAATCCACCCAGAAGTCTTCTATGTTAACCACCGAAAGCCTATCACTACCAGAATGATCGAATTTTTGCCCAAATCGGGATTTTTTGAGTTGGAATGGTTTGAAACCTCTTCGAATGGACATTTGTTGAATTATCAAGTCAGATCCAATAGCTATTTTTGATGGATAAGGGAAAGAAGAGGTGTTTCAATAATTTTTGGTACCTTTTTCAAAGGCAGAAAATCAGGGTTTTGCACACCTCAACAAATTCGAATTGTATCTCTTGGGAGAGTCATCACTCAGCCTTGGAAGGCTATTTTTCACTGCACAAGGACTCTACAAGATATGAAGACCATGAAATGTGGGATTGACCTCATTTTGAGAATCATTCCTTATCTTTTGCAAACTGAATTTTGACTTTCTATCTTTAGCAATTCTGATCCATACTTTTAGGATCTCAAAACTATATTGTAAAGCTATAAAGCTAAAGGTAGAAGATGAACTAAAGGTTTGAATTTGGAGTCTCTTTTAGATTTTGTACTCAAGCTTATCATTTTCATATTAAGTAATACAAGCTTCTTTTGCTATAACTTGTTTAGATTTCATCTTCTTACCTATTCTATACTTGCACCTGGATATCATATTCATGCTGTTATGCTTATTTATGCCTGATAACTATCATCTTATAATTGCATTCGTAACTTAAATTTTGCAAGTATTTATGTGATTATTGTAATTGGCCATTCATATATGCTTTATATATGATCCTGCTGGTATAATAGTTATTTCTCCACACATCCATTTGCTCGTAAACTCTCTAAACATTTGTGGTTGAAATCCTTGTCCATCTAAATGTGTTTATGCATGTTTTGAGTGAGGAATGATTCAGTCATCCAACTTGATCCAAACCCACACCTATTATTGAGAAAGTAGTTTCCAAAAAGATTAAGTTACCAGGCATCTCTAACATACAACCTAGGAGAGTTTCCTAGAGTGATAACAAGTGGCTTGTTCCCCTTCTTCCTCTACTCAATTTTACCTTTCTTTTTGTCTTCCTAAGATTTTTGGAAATTGGGTCTTCCTCTATGTTGATCATAGAGGCACTTGGCTCTCCTTATTTCTTCATCCAATGTCTTGGGATCATCATATTGTATCTTGTCATTGAATATTGATGGCATCCCACTTAGGAATATTTGAATATTAACTTGTTCATCCTTAATGAAATCAACATACTTCAACAACTCTATGAATCTCCTCTCATATTCATCCATGGTCATACTCCCAAGATTGAGTTCAAAGAACTCCTTCATCTTCCTACCATAATAGTGTTTGGTCAAGTATTTCTTTTGAAAATGCTTTTTGAACTACCTACAAGTGCGTTTCTTCTCATCAATGTGTTGTACTTTCACAACTTTGTCCCACCACATTGATGTTTTTCCCTTCAACTGATAAATTTCAATTATTCATTCTACCTGTGAGGAGTAATTATGCAATTGAAAATATTTCATCATCCCCAATAACCAAGTCTTTGCATCCTCATCTTTTTTATGATCACCATCAAAGGTAGGAGGCTTGATATTGTTCATTTCTCCTCTTATTTCATCTACCCCATACCTTTTCTTATTCTTTTTGATAAGGGATAAGCTTGGAAAACCATGTTCTCTTCTCACTGAATGCTTTGGTGAGTGATGATGGTGTCTACTAGCACTTCCAAATTCTCCTCTTCTGGTATGAGATATGTGACTTCTTGACTTGCTTGATTATGTTTATTTTTCCACCTTATTCTCTATTTTGTCCAAGCTTTGAAACAAATTGATGTTGAATCCATCTTGTTTCTCCTTAGATTTCATAAGCCTCTCATTATCACCTTTATAGATTTGCACATCTCTTTGGAGACTCTTTGTAGTCTCCACCAAATTCATGCTTTCCTCCTTTCCTTCTCCATGCCCATTTGATTTTGTCCCAGCATTACCCATGTTGACATACAACCCCATGACTTCATATTCATGATTGCATGTTCTCTATGTACCTTCCATGTTCTATTTGTGCCTCAACTCTTCATTTGACATCTAGGTTGTTAGTTACAACCTGCTGAAGTCTTGACTATTTTTCCCTTTTTGCATTGAATGATACAAGATTCCTCCCTCTCATCCTGTACACTTTTAGGTACTCATATTTTCAATATGGATCCATATATGTCTTCTATGGTTCATTATCTTTCCATAGACTAATCCTGCACCCCAAACCGACTTATGAGCAAGGAGTTATGCCCTTCTAAAGTAATTTGGTACTGAAATTTACCTTGCATGGTTTCAGCTGTAACTTTCTCAAACGAGCTCTATTTTGCGAACAATTTATCTCATTGGAAATATCTCTTTGAGTTATTTCATTTTAGTTGAATATACTCTATGTGATGCCTACAATACTTACAATCTCAAAAATTAAAACTCCTAAAAAAGTTGTTTAGGCACTCAAAAATGTCGCGCAAGATTATGACTTTCAAAATACAAACAATTTCATGGAAAATCATTAGTTTTCTATTGTGATAGATGGCCAAATCAACTTCACACACACCAATTCTGAATTATGGACCCATATTCAACATAAAAAAAATTTATACGTGCAACACCAAAATGTAGCACATGCACCGCGCACCCATAATCAATGCACATAGATTTTATCTTGCACATAAATATCTAGTTTATACAGTTTTTTGTGTCATGCACCAATATTCAGTGCGCACTAATTTTTATACTACACATTAATATCTATTGCACACAACTTACGCATTGTGCACTAACATCTAGTGCATGCAACTTATGCACTATGCGCCAACATCCAGTGTCCGCAACTTCAACACTGCACACCAACATCTAGTGCGCACAACTTCCGCACCACACACCCATATCCAGTGTGCACGATTTCGACACCGCACACCAACATCCAGTGCAAATGAATTCTGCACCATGCACCCACATCCAGTGTGTACGAATTCGACATTGCACACCATCATCTAGTACGTGCAATTTTTGCACCGCGCAACATCTAAAATTTAGTGCACCCACCCTGGGCACCAATATTTTTCGCACATCACCAGCTCTGCATTGTGTTATCTCCCAAAATAGATAAGTCAATTTGTTCCATTTTGTAGGAGATAGCGTGGTCATTTATAGGATTCTATATAAATTTTTAGAATTTAGAAGTGTCAAAACATAGGATTTAAGATTTTATCCTAGAAATAAATTGATCCTCAAAAGGTCTTTTTAAAAATTTGTGAAAAAACTTTTCAACAGCTAACATATGTTTTGAAGTTGAAGTAAGCTGGTGAAAGCCTCGATTTTCAATAGTTAAAGTGTACCCCCCGCAACAAGCAAGCTGGTGAAAGCACTAACACATATTTCTCTTCAATGACTCCAGAAACCAAAAAGGGACACGCCAACCACATGTCATACAATCATCATGGAAAGCTAGTCGAAACAAATGATGATGATGATACCGTTGTTCACATTTTAATAGGACATTATGGTGGATCATGTTCATGTATTTTGTGTGAAAACAAGAGGAGGGTTTGAGGTGATGAACTCTCAATCATCATTGAAGACGGAGGAGAAAGTACTAGCCATCTGGTGACATCAAATCAACATTTCTTATTTTGAACTCGTGGTGTTCACATACTTCTATGATGAGGTTTCATATTTTAATTGATAACACAGGGAGTTTTCACTGGCACCCACCTTTTCTTTATCAAGAAGATTACCATGTCAACCATGTGCAAATTGACCGATGATTCAAGTCACAGATGGCAAGGAAGAAAGGAGGATTACTGATGACGAAAGAGATAGATAATTTATCCGTTTTGCAGTCTTATCCAGATGTGCAGAAGTGATTCTCAGACGCAGGTTGCATGACATAAGTGCAAATGTTACAGGAAGGTTATCACCAAGAAATAGCAGAACTCTTTTCCAAGTCATATGATGGAAAGAAAGCTATCATGGGCTCTCTGGAAATGATAATTGACGAAGATGTCATCGCTACAACAACTGGCTTACCCAGAACAGGCCAAAGTTGGTTTAAAACAACAATGATCAAGAACTTGGATTTCAGGGTATACCTTAAGGAAGAATTCCGAAGCATAACCTAGAAGAAAAACATCCCTATTTCTTACCTGGAAGATGAATGGCAAGATATGTTCAAAGGAATTCAATTATACCTAACCTCGGAAGGTAGGTATGACAAGTTAATGTTATACCATTTTAGACTTCTAGATCATTTCATAGGGAAGATCCTTATGAATTTGTCTTTCTTCCTTCATAAGAGCCTAACCAAAGTGTGTAAGAAGATCAGAGCCGGACCTTTAAGCATAAAAAATGCCCTTTTTCATTATGGCCTGATTAAAATGATCATTTTGGAAGAACTAAGATGAAAAGAAAGAACTTGGCAGCACTTTCTTTTCTGGAAAGGATTTGAGACCCAAACTCAACCTATAAATGAAAAGAAGAAAGCAGGAAAAAAATAGTCAACTCCTCAGAGCAGCTCAAGGAGGAGGAGAGCTCTCCCAAAACCACCAGAGGACAAAAATTCTAGAATAAATCCCAAGAAAGATAAAAAGAAACTAGACTTTGAAACAAACTCAGAGCAGTCCACAGTGAAAAAGAAAAATGTTCTAAATTTTCCATACACAGATTCAGATATAGAGCCAGAAAAGGAAGATGAAAGTCCAGCAATAAAAAGTCCAGAGTACTCCATGGAAATTGCACAGGATTATGAAGCTGTTACTCCCAGAGATGAAGGTGAATCCTCAAGAAAGAAGAAATCAAAGAAATCACAAAAGATTAAGGAGTTGAAAGAGGTAATAGCACAATAGGAGGTTCTGGAAAGAGTGATAAAGGCAAGATATAAAGCCTTATCAGAGAATTTTGCAAAGACAAATGTAGCTTTTGAGAAGATAGCATGTGAAGGTATTAAAGACAAAAAGAAGAATAAGAAAATTACAAAGGATTATAATAGCTTATGGTGGTTAGCTAAGCGCTTGAAGAGGAAAATCAAAAAATTGAAGGAAATGATTAACAAACATCCAGATTTACAGGTGTTGGCCCAGGTTGCTATAAATTTGCAGGGAGAGCAATCAAAAGAACACTGATTTTTTGATGGAACAACAGTTTTGAATATGAAATGTTTCCTTTTTGACCGAAACAGATCTTTCACCAGCATAGAAGGCGAAATTATAACCTATTAGTTGTTGAAAAGCAGAGTTTTCATCAACTAATTAGAAAATCTTAAGGCGAAATAGTTGGTGAAACTACAAAATGAGAATTTGGGAAAGCTAAGATGGAACATAGTGATTTTGGAGTGATTTAAAGGGTAAGTGAGTATCAAAAGATTAATCACCGAATCAAGAAACATTCCGTATCAAAGATTCGTGGAGATTTTGGGGGTGAATGTTTAATTGGTCAACTAAAGTTTTGGTTACAGTTGTTGAAAGATTTCCAGCCTTTGAAGACATGTGTCTTTTCCCTCCACGACACATCAGAGACATAGAAGTGATGAAGAACAGTTGTCAAGATCAACTAAGAAGACAGTTCAATCCCTAGGAAGTAGTTTTTTAATTATCCTATTGTATTTAGTTAGTTTGACTTTCTATATTTAGAAATCCAAATCCAATTTTTCAGGATCTTAAACTTGTTGTAAAGGATATAAATGCCTATCTTTTTAATATATCAGGGTTCAATCTTGGATACATTTTTCTACTGTAATAGACTCTTATTTGATAATATAATCACAATTTTCTTTTGTCTTCAATATTAGATTGGTCATGTATTTCGTCTCTCTGCACTTGAATTCAGTTTGTCTTAGCTTCTAAAGACTGTCATCTCTTTATTAAGCTCATAAAATCGAATTTGAAAACATCCTTGCTATCTTGTATGACCCTGCACCTTATTGTATTTGGTTACCAAGATTAGTATTCTTCATCCCCTGTTTAAACTATTTTTTCTGATTATTGATCTCTAAAAGCACTGTCTTATTTGAATGTATGATGAGTTGTCCATTTCATTAGCTATTGAGTTATCCCATTGATCCAAGCATACCTAAATTATCTTTTCTTAAGTTACCAAGCATCTTTGGCTTGCAACCCCAGAGAGTTTCTTGGAGAGCTAACACACCACACAGTGCAAAAAATTTGCACAACCGTGCACCAATATTTTATGCACATCACCATCTCTGCACCATGCAATGACTAAATTTATTGTGCACACCTATGCATCAATATTTTTCATGCATCATCAGTTATGCATCGTGCAACGCCAAAATTTAGTGCACACACCCGCGCACCAATATTTTCCACACATCACGAGCACAATGCTAAAATTTAGTGTGCACACTCACACACCAATATTTTTCACGAGTCATCTTCACTTAGCATATGTGAATCTCTTCTTCACTTAACTATTTTTTTTTTTTAATTTTGCATCATGACCATCGTGACCATAATGAAAATTCCTAACTCACCAATTTCATGTTGATATCTGGCCCATACAAGTCCGGTGTTGAGACAGGAGCTATGATACCACAATGTAATGTCCCCCGTTACCAAGAGAACCAAAACAATTCTCAGAAACCATAAGGTAACGTGCCCAGTCCCAAGCTAAGTCACGCCACTCAATCTTTCTTCTCTGAAAATAATTCTAACAACGGAAATATCCCATAAAACAATTTGTGTCTGCAACCCTTAGTGTGTCGCGTCTGACATATGTATCCCAGTTGTGCACGCAGAACTATTTCGGAGTGCACACGACAATTATTTTTGGATGCACGTGACAATTTAAGCCTCACTCTATAATATCATGACTATTGCTACATAAATTAAATAACACTTTTTATTTATTAAATGTCATGTCCTTCATACACAACAATTATGAAAAAATAACAATAACATGCACAATCATGCATATTTACGTACCAATTCAACAACAGAATTAACATAAACATAATAATAATAAGCAACATGTAAACACACATAAAACAACACTTATATTTTTGTTGTAAATCACCAAGTTCGTGCAGACCTTAAATGTTCGTCCCAGTTGTATACTTTTTTGTTCATACAGTTCACCCCTGAGCCAGGGCCATGAATCCACCAAAGCAAAGGATACATATGCCAAACAAAGCTCTGACAATAACCCGATAAAGAACAATCTTAGTTGTACACTCCAACAACAATTCCCATCGCACAGCCTCTCATTCCCCACAACTTGTCCCACCCAAGGAAATGTACCCCCTTCTCTGTTCAACAGTCCTTTGGGTTGTCCCACTTCCCTTATCGGGCTTCAACAACAAGTTGTTCAGGAATTCTTAGAGATTTGTAGAACTTGGAAACACACGGTTGCTAAAGGAGTTACAACACCCACTATCCCACACACACAAGAAACTATTCCCAGGAACTCTCTCACCCAAAGAGAGAATGCTCCATTAGCCTACCAACTTTCCTCTTCATCCCAAGCCAACAAGGATTTACTGGGTAACAATCAGCTCCAACTTCTACTCACAGTCTCAAGTCAAGGTATGGGTGATGGATGCTAGAATGAGTGAATGATGGTAACAATGATGAATGAATGGAGAATACACTAAGTTTCCCCACATTATATTTCATGTTCCTATCTCGACACTTGTCACTCGAGGAAATGCCTTTGGCTCCACTTGGTAATTCACTCCTCCCACTTGGGAACTTATGATAAAATTATAGCATAAAGCTTATAGCTTAGGAATAATATTATTTTATTCCTTGTCTTAAGCCCCCATGACTTAGCCCTTTTTCCTCTTGTGGAGTCCTAGCCCCCCACACTCTTTCGTCTGATTTGGTTTGCAACAATGATGTATTTTATTAATAAAATCAAGTGTGATTAGATAATACATTTGTTTAATCTTGTTGGCCTAAATCACACAGACACATTGGCTTCAATATATATATATATATATATATATATATATACAAAGGCACTCTGACCCAAAACATCTCGACTCACCATCCTATAAAACATGTACATTTACAACTTGGGGTTCGTCCTAGGGGTATAGTGGCTACCCCTTGTAGAATGGTGGTACCAAAATGACACCATATGAAGGGTTATATGGACTAAAACACCCCTTAGTGGATTCATATTTTCCCAAAACATCCAAGATTCATGAAGTGGATTACACAGTAATTACCAAGGACGCCATCCTCTAAAACCTTAAGGACAATTTGGTTCTAGCTCAAAATCAAATGAAGCAATAAGCTAACCAACATCACTATGAGAATTCTTTTATAGAATGGGGCCATGTGTTTCTTCATCTTTAACCTTATAAAGAGACTTATCTTAAATACAAATGCCACTAGAAGCTTGCATCGAAGTTCTTTGGACCCTATCATATTCTCCCATGCATTAGACAAGTGTCCTATAGATTGCCTCTTCTAGCCAACTCTAGGATTCATCCAATCTTTCAAGCATCCTGTCTAAAGAAGGTAGTGGGGTTAAATTTCCCAATTCATACTAGCCTTCCCAAACTCAATGAATAAGGGTCTATTTGATTATAGCCTGAAGCAATATTGGTCATCAAAGAGTGTCAATTGTGCTAATGCATTGTTAGGGAAGTGTTAATCTAGTGAAAATATATGCAGGAAAAAGATGCCACTTGGGAACCAATAGCAATTTATTGTAGTTTCCACATCTCCACCCTTGAGGACAATATTTGTTTTGAAGATGAGGACATGTTAGGGCCCTACCCTAACCTCCCTATTTTGGGGAACTTAGGATCTAATGTACACACCCATTTTATTTGAATAAGGCCCATTAGATAGTAGATGGATAGTTAATTATTGTAAAATGGTCATCTTTATTAAATGAGACCAATTAGGTGGTTGGTTCTCATTAATTATGGGACCACAAGTAATTAGGAAGAAACTATTTATAAAACTAGAAGGCTATGTAATGTTTTGTCAAGAGTTGTTGTAATTGGATCTTTTCTCAATAGAGGTTTCCCCATCAAAGAGGCTCGTGAACATTGTTGTCTCTTTTGGAAATTTTCAATAAAAATGTTATGTTTCATAAAATAAATCCCATTGCCTCTTGTATATGTTATTATACATTTATTTATCTCTAAACATATTTCTTGTGATTTAATTCTAAGGATTAAGGATCACTATAAGTGCCCAATATATTTGTTTTGATTTACAAATGGCAGTGTTCTAGAAGAACTTTTCCTAGAATGGGAAAGCAATGAGTAAGTTTAAATACATGATTATGAGAGATTTCCCTTCAAATGTAAATTATGTGACAAGCATGGACTCATTCTTTGTGACTG
>ML786855.1:14780-30887 GCA_009831015.1 Picea engelmannii
TTATCATTTTCATGTTTGAATGCTATAAGTTGTATTGAGTTGTCCCATTGATCCACATTCACAAAATACAAAAAACATTCATTTCTTAAGTTACCAAGCACCTCTGGTCTGCAACCACAGAGGGTTTCTTGGAGTGATAACAAGCCCTATGCTCATTGAGTCTTGACCCCAACCACTTCATCCACTTTACATGGCTTAGAGAGGGAACTCTTGGAAACTCTCCTTGACCTAGGGAAATATCTACCCAATAGGACACCTCGTCAACCATCCCATATTCAAGCATGACAGGTCGCATAGTGTCTTTGAGCATTTAATTATCCGATATAGTGATCTTTGATGCACATGATTAGGTGGTTCATTTATTTTTTGGATTCATTTATGATCATTTTATGACTTGATATCCTTGGAGGGTGTGCTCATTTGTCTTTGCGGGACCTAGTTGGTGGACAATTTTTGGAGAACAAGCCTAGCTTGGGCTTCCATGGAGCTACAAGCCCACATGTTGGTGCCAAGGGCTGGCATGCCAAATGAGAAAGATAAAACTTGGAAGGCCTTGAATATGACTTGGAGGACATAGCTTAGCCCCCACATGCCAAACGTTTTACCTTGGAGAGGCAAAATGTCACTCCTAGAGGCATGACGTCACCTAGAGGGGTTAGGGCTTGGTGGTGGGGTGCCACTCATTGACACATGGACATTTTTAGGAGAAGAATTTTTTAACCATGATGATATTGTCTAGATGCTTGACATGTGGCCTGCAAGGGACTACCCATGCTTCTCCAACACCAACGACTTCTTCTAAGTGGAAAAACGTCCCATAAAGGGAAGACGTCCATGTGAAATTAGGGTTTATTTGTGCAAAAGATAAACTTTAAATGAATTGTTTAATATTAATTTATTAAAGGGGGGAATATTAAGGTTGTTGACCCCTAGTCTTGTGGTTCACCCCTTAATCTATGGACAAGTCACCTTGGTGACATTTTGTATAAACAAAAGATCATAAGATCTCATTTTAACATAACTCTCCCTCATTGTGAGAAGTATTGGTCTAAATTTTTTTCTATCTTTGGCTCTATTTGTCTCTTGTGGACTTGTTTATGGATATCTTGATGAATGGTTGATGGAGGTGTGAGGCGCTAGCCTTGGATGGCTTCTTTCTATCTTTTATGGTGGATTATCTTAGCATATTTCTTGATTTTGGTATGGTATTTTACTCTTATGCTATCATTATTTCAAGTCAAGGATTGTTGTTCTAGGAGATAGGTGGGAAGTATAAGGGAATATACCGCCACCATAATATTCATCATTTTATGCTTCATGTTATTGGTTAAACAAGGGTTTGCTAAGAGAAGTATAAGGGAATACACCCTCTTATCTTAAACCATAGCTAGAGAAACTTGCCTTGGGAAGTAAAAGGATTTACAACCCCAAGGAGGTACCTCCTCTAGCTCTTTATTTTATTTGAATCCATTAACCCAATAATAAAAGAACTAGTCATATATTTTTTGCATTGGAGATATAAAATCATTTCCTTGAGAAACGTGATTTTTTTTATCTTTTGAAATATTTATTTCCTGAAGTTGGTTTGCCTCATTGAGAGGAGTCTTCCACTCTTAGGGATCCTCTCTCTCCCACTACATTACATGATGTTACAAACCCTAACCTAAAACCATTAGTTCTGATCTAACCTAGATAAACTACTAACCATAACTCCTAAACCAACCCTAGACTAGCTCCTAAATTTTGCTCATTTAGTCTATTAACTAGGGTGCATCTTTTGGGCTAACTGTTGGCATATTTTGATGGTGTAATTTTATGATATAAGTCACTGAAAGCTACAGCCATAAGTCTGCAAGTTTCTTCAGAAATATACATGTTATAACAACTTTCTTTATTCAACTTCAAGGTGCCATTTTTTAGCCTATGTTCATTGCTAATCTTGATATTGATTTCCTTAACTAGTTTAGATATTTATATGCTGATTTAGATGGTTTATTTTCTGATATAAACTGTCATATGTTGCTGCAAATTAGGGACAACAATATTAACTTGCTGATCCATACTAACATATATCATCGCAAGTTGGATTTTCTTGTGTCTCAGGTAGGTACAATCATCTAGAGAAGTATTATACCTTTGGGGAAACAATCACTTGATTTACATGCAATCTCTTCCCACATTTCACTCAACTTAGACTTGACCTCTAGGGGCTTCACTTCCATCTCTATCCATATCCATCTATTCCCCCCTAGGGTCATCGGGATCGCCTCCCTAGAGTGACCTAGTCACCCTTGAAGTGCGGGACCTACATCAAGGTGACATTGGGTGTAGGGTTCCCAAGTTGTAGCTCTTGCTTTGTGATTGGGCTTGCACTATAACAGGTAGCACAAACTTCATGAAGATTGTACAAATTAATGGTGAATATTGGACATGGAACAACTTAACAACGAAGATTGGACATGGAACAACATGAACATGCTTTGCTAGACAATTGGCTTTATTTCAGGTTCTATGATGGAGGACCGGGTTTATTATGTTTGTCGCATCTACCATTTCTAGTCTTTTGTAATTGTTTATTGGTTTTTCTATCCCTATTCATATTTATTGACTGGATGCTTATTATTGCTACAACTAGGTGATCACTAGCCTGTGATATTTTTCTTTCTTAGATATTTTTGTGTCTATTTCATTGTCGAAACAATTTCCAACCATAAAGGTTCATGCAAGAACATGGATTTCTTTTTTTTAATTAACTGTTATAGTTGTAAGCAAACAACAGGACGGAGTAAAACAAAATTTTACATATCTATTTTTTGTGTTAACAACAATAGGTTAATCTCCCATGCAATTTTTTATTTGCTTTTGAATTAGTTCATTAATGAAACTACAAATTGATGCTTGTATTGCCATCTTTTTTGCTATGCATATAGAATCATGTGCAGTGAAACTATTGAATTGTTTTGGTAAGTCTTTATAGATTAACCATTTATACAAGTTTATATTTTTTGATATTCTATTATTTGTATTTGATTTTTGTAATGGCAGGAAAATCAGTTTTTAGTGATAGTAATTCATGATTTACTCAACCTATGTGAAGTCACCAAGGGAAAGGAAAATAAAGTTGTAATGTGAAGTCACCAAGGGAAAGGAAAATAAAGTTGTAATTGCAAGTAACATCATGTATGCATATTCTTGTCATGTCAATGATTTGATCTTTTTTACCTATTGAAGCATCAAGTATGTTTTTCTAAACTAATACAATTTATGGTTAATTGAATAGGTATGTAGTGGGACAATATCCAAGATATTTTAGGGCACGTTGGGAATTTTTGAAAACTTTCATCAACAAGCTTTCTAAATTCATGCACGGGACTCACCCTGGAGTGAAAGTGAAATATATTAGCTTACAAGCCAAATTAGTTCTGGAAAGGGTCATTTTCATTTGGTTTGATTGCATCTTTCTTACTTGTTATTGGCATGTAGTTCTTTATCGCCATACTTTTCTTAGTATCCTTTAGTACCAGGAGAGTTACCTTTGATTGTTCTAAGGTTTTTCCCATGATCACCCAATTGGGCCCTCTTAGCATTGGATATTCTCTTGTGGACGTACTTTGGAAATGCATATATCAAAGGTTATGATATATATATGGTATGTTGCATCATCCACCCTTTAGCTCATTGTGATGGTTATTGTGGGTGGCACTTTATATATGTTTGATTATGGATTATATGGTGCATGTGGTATATTAGAGTTTGTGCATTGAATGATCTCCAACCAATAATTCTTGAGCTTTAAAAGAAAATATTTGATTTGATTTTTTTGTCCTTACCTTGAGACCTTTCTATTCCACACTAACTTGTCCTTTGATTTCCATCCAAGCCCTCGATACTAGGCCTTTACACCTGCATTTAACGAGATTTATTGGTGCTCTAACCCATGCACAAGTCCACCATTTTTTTTTATCTCACATGTGTTGTTTGGTTTGGGTGGATTTTGTGGTTTTTGACTTATCTTTTAACCTGAATTCATCATTCTCATCCCTTCTCTCCACTAGCCCAAGCTCTAGTTTTTTTGTTTCTTGGACTAAGTTGCTCTTCATGCTAGCTATTGTTAGGCGGAAATATTATCGTTTAATTTCGTTGTAGTATTTGCCCAACTATTTGATTTGTCAATCCGAGGTTCATAGGATTACGAAGCACACGCGCTATATATGCAGGATTGAAGTAGAAGTAATCTAATCTAATTTTATGAAATGAAATTTATCTAAGAAAGAATCGAAATTGCATAAGGGAAAAACAATACAACATGTGAAGAGTTGAACGACAAATGGCATATGTGAGCTCACACAATATATCAATCTCAAATTATATTACAGGAGTCAAATGACAAAGCATGAAAGAATAACAAAGCTAAGAATCCCCTTCTCCTAATTACAAGACTAAATTATGAATTACATGATTAATTATGAATAACATCCTCCAATTATGAATAGCATGATTATCCTCATGAAGAGAGAACACTCTCTTATATACATGAGTGTCATAATTACAGATCCACTATTCTCTCAACCACTCTCAACTACTTTCCCATTATGACAAGATATGATCCCTTCAAATCCTCCATACATCTCTCACATATCTTAGATAAGATATGCCAACCAAAATCTCCATGATCTTCTCCTTTGAATATGCTTGAATGATTATCTTCAAATCTCTTTCAAATCTTCAAAGATGTAATTCGAATTTGAGGATAGGTGGTGAATTTTGACTTTGTTCAAATCTTCACATATGCCTGCACACATCATCTAACTCATCCAACCTTGATATATAATGAAAATATGTTATTTTTCTAATATTTAATCACAAATTCACTTATAATACTGAAATGAATACAATGGAAAATAATAAGGAGAAACCCACATATGTTTATGAAAATGGTATGATGGAAGGTTAATGGGACGATGAAATGTAAGGAATAATGAAGGGAAAGGTGGATGAAAATAGGACATTTCTGAGGGCCAACAACTAATAGCCATTTTTCTCTATATTTAAAGAATCTTGTCCATTCTCTTGAGCATTTCCAGCTACATGGGCTCTTGGTTGAAAGTATTATGAATAGTTATAGAAGAAAAATAATGCATCTACAATTTCTCTTGCAAGTATTGAAGAAATTATGCATTTTGATTTTCTTTGGGTTGTGGTTTGGTTGTTAAATTTGAGCATGGATTTGAGTGCTTATTTTGTGAATATATGAATAACTCAATCTTAGCCTTGACATTTTCTTTTGTGACGATACTAAACAATACCTAGGTCATTGTTTTTTTGGGTATCATGGACCCTTCCAAGCAGTTGATGCTTATCATTTTGGGTTTCGGATTTATCACAAACTTCATCTCTAGGAATGATGTTTTTCTAGTTCATTTGGACATTCACCTAGCCCTATCTCAATTAAATTTTGAATCTGTGTGTGTTTTCTTTTCATCCCAAACTGGTCTCAAATCTACATTATCATTTGTATGGGTGGGGAGTATAGTTCATCCCTAGCCCCATTGCTTGGATATTTGATATATTTCTCATTGTCTTGTTAATAGCATGGCTCAATATTGTAATTGGTATATGAGTTATCATTCTCATGGTGTCTTTGGCCTTTTATGTAGACTTGGTTATTTTGGCTCATGGATATTGGATTTGTATTGTTTTTATGGGGATTGTGTGTTGAGTTTTGATTACTGCACTACCCTTATTGTGCCTTTGTTCCATCTTTGTACTTAATCTTGTATCCAACTCTATTATTTGCAAAAATTTTGACCTAGGTGTTTTTTCTACCTACACTTTAGTCCCATCGACCTTGGTTCGGCCTCGTGTTGACCTGCTAATTTTCATATTAGCCTAGAAAATTATCATGGATGTGTTTATTATCTTGGGTCTATGTTTGAGTCAAAAAATGACCTAAATTTTAAATTTAAGTTGGTGTATTGGGAACCTTTAATTACCTTATAGTTTGTTGGAAGGGTTATGCCTATGGCCTTTTATTACTGATCAACATGCATGCTTAAAATGTTTAGGGGGGATTGATTTGAATTGTACAAACATTAGCTATTGTTCATTATATATATACATATGAAAAAAAATATAAACTTTGTTGGGCTCGTCTCTACTCATAGTTTGAACTTGAACATTACATTTTTATTCCCCAACCCAACTTGTTTGTGAATCTTGGTATGTTTTGTATTTTTCCCGAGCATAATTGTATTCAAGTCTTGTTTCTCCTTCTTATTCTTGGTGGTTTTTTGTAGGCTTGTTTGTATTATGAGTTACATTGCTTGACTTGGCATAGATGGTATCTCACTCATTCAATATATTATGCTTAAGCTTCATGTTGGTATCTTTCTTATTATTGAACCATTCATACTTTATGGACTATGTTTCATATATACTTTTCTTTGTTAGTCTTTCAAAAGGATTTTGTAGTTGTACTCATAGTATACAAATAGAATCATTTGACAAAGTGTAATAACGAAGATTATAATATTAATTCCACTTACCATGCAACAATAAGGGAACAATACCAGTCTTAAATGGGTTTTTTATACTCAGAACAACATGTCTCATAGGTAGGGTTGACTGAGAGAGTCATTGCATATTTTTGCGGATTGTGGGTTTTTCTATAAATGTTTATATGTTATAGGCCTCAATTATGGCCAAAAACCTAACACATGGAAAATTGGTCCATGTCCACATCATTCAAACATGATTATTTCCATACATATTTAAGTGGAATCCACTTCTCAACCTTTATGCCAATTTTTGATATACGGGTGGATGCTAAAAGTTTCTTTGACCAAATTCCCACATGTAAAGACTTCTTATGCACTAAAGTAATTGTAGGTTATGTTGAGAATGGATTTGCTAAGGATGTTTTAACTCTATTTTACCATATGCAATAGACTAGCATTCAACCTGACCAGTTCACCTTTATTAATGTCTTTCCAACTTGTGCCAAATTTGGGCCTCTAGAACAAGGCATGTCACTCCACAGAGAAATAACAAGCAATGGGTTTCAATTAGGTTTGTTAGCAACCATGCACTAGTAGATTTGTATGATAAATGTGGGGACATAGAGAAATCATGTCATTTGTTTTTCAATAGGCAAGAATGAAAATTCTTTGAGTCTATGAGTGAACAATATCAAATCATACTTGAAATGGATCACTGTAGTTGCATGGTCAACCTTCTTGCATGTCATCATACCTGTAATGGATCAGCACATTTACACAATCAACCTTCTTGCATTTGTTGGCAAACATTTGACTTTCTCTCACTTTATGAAAATAGTTGTGTGTGATTGTTGTGAAACCCAATGTTGGCATATAGCTCTAAGTTTCCAATAAGAAAATTTATCATGTATGGTTGATTACAAGGCCAACAATGGCAACATTGTAGTTTTGTTTCTTATGGTGAAATCTATTTGAGTGAGTGTTTCACAAGGATAGTATTGACAACCTTGTAACTTTGTGTTGTTTGCATGTTTACATCAATTTAAATGAGTGGAATCCAACCCAACTTGGCATCTCCGTGTTCCAATGAGAAAACAAATCTTTTCTTGTGTTGAATCTACAATTATACTCCGCCCAGGTAGATTAAAGGTACTACCCATGGATAAATGCACCCGTTTTTGTATTATATATATAACTACCTCATGATTTTTTTCAATTGTGATTTTTTTCTTATGTATAAAATTAGGTAATTTGGGTTGTAGTTCATTCATTAGATTAATAGAAAATATTATGAGATTTTCATGAATGTTGAAAATGAGCGGTTGATTTGCCATGTTTCATTTATCTTTCAATAATAAAGCAAGATGTATTGACCTTTGAATAAAATATAATTGTTTGGTTCTAATGGTTAAAGAAGTTTAGTGATCTATTTAAGTGTTAAGCATATTATAGGTAATTCAGGGTTGTCGACCCTAGAGTTTGAAATATTTTTTAGATATGCAACATTGCCTACCATAGGAATTTGCAGTAATTCAAATATTTTGAGGTCAGAATGGTGAAATTTGCAAGGGGCAATTTATAATATGAATAGTTTTAAGAAGCATTTTCATGTGGTCCACATTGAACAGTTTGTGATAGTGTAAACATTCCATGCATCCATAGCTGATCTGTTGAGTTTTCCATGTGTCAACTATGTGGATTGCACCGGTTTGAGTGTGTTGGCCACATCCTATTGAGTATGGAATTGACTAGACATTTAAAAGAATTGGTTGGATCTTCATGTTGTTGTTGATCCATCTATGCAGGGTGGGTGGTGGAATTGTCTAATGTTGGCACTTTTGTAGGTCACAATGTTAAAGATTGTGTTATGCCCAAAAGGGTGTCGCATAAGTCGATGTCCATGCTAGTTTTGATTGGAACTAAACCTTGTGTCACACTGAAGTTGGGTTTGGAACTTGAACGAAATGTTGCATAAGGTGGAGAAGCTACATCTTGAATAGGTAATATGCCAAAAAGGGTTTGTGTGTCTTGGCTTAGATCAATTAATCATGGCTAACTTTAATACAATTAATTTTGCCAACTTGGAATTTTTCACTATGGTTGATCATAGTCAATTATAAATAGCAATTCATTTGGGTCAATATAGATGCCATTTCATTAGTTTATAATCCATCAGTTGAACACAAAAAAAATTCAAGCCATCATAGAGAACATATAAATATATCAATCGGTGATGATGGGATCATTCAAAGAACTTAAGGAAATTGTTAAAAATGGAGATGGAATTACTAACAATTAAATACAATTCATGGTAGCAAGGTAATTTTAATTATTAGAATTGATTTCATTGTTACTAGAGACCATAACCAAATGAAGGCATGCTTACCAGTTAAAAGTATAATAATCTCTATAAACATTACCAAGTAATGAGTGATCACTAAAATTTGTCAATATGTTATGGAAATTGTGAATGAGACAACACAATTATTGTGTCTACTACTAATGGTAAACAATGGAAGCAATTCAAACTGGTTATTAATAAAAAATCGCAAACCTCTAGTTTCTAGTTGTATGTGGTAGTAATTGTTACTATGTTTAACAACGTATGTTGACCTCTATTTGCAGGATAGTCATTGGATTTTATTATAAAAGTGGTTGAGCAAATAGAAAAAACAACCATAGGTTACAAAAGTTCAAAAGCTATGTGATTTCCAATAGAGAAAAATCCATTCTAGCTTGCAAAAAATATCTAGTTTGAGCATATGCTTCAAAAAACCGATTGTGATCTTGCCACGTATAAATTTTTACATATGCAAATAGAAAAAAAAAATATCGACATTGCATAAGAAATTTTTTTAGTTTAACTTAAGATTTGTGTCTACTGGTCCCAGAAGATGATCCTTGAGCATTGTGTTTGGCCATGGTTGCATTTGTTGTGGCTGATTGACTTCACAGGAGGCCATGGATCCTGTTGTAGGTAGTGAATTCTAATGTTTTGGGGATTCCTGGGTAGATTCATATCCATGTCTGCGGAATGGATGGAATTGAGTTGCTTGCTTATTGAATGCATGGAGGATGATTGCCAACTCCTTATCCTGTCACTCCTCATGCTCTTGAAATTGTTGTTTCATATGAACATTTGAGGCTCGAAGATTGTCAATTTGTTGTTATTGCTCCTTTGACTTATTCTCCAACTTTTATACATTGCACTTGACACAATCACAAGGTGGGGAATTGTGGCACCACATTGTAGAGAACAAGAGAGACACTACACAACTAATAGAGGACGAGATTTAATGTGATAATTGAAGTGAAAAAATTGAATGTTGTGTTGTGTCGACCAACCGGCTCTGTCGAATTTTCCACCTAGAATTGCATTGAAACCCATATAAAATGTCTGCATCAAAATTACGTTGTGTGGAAGATGAATGCACTGAATGATTACCAGATGATGGACTGGAATATGTTAAATTATGATCTTGATTTCTTATGTGGATTAATTCTTTTATTTACTTCAATACTTTGATTCCATCTTAATACACTTCAACAATTTCAAATCATAATCGAATAGAAATAATTATGTAGATAAGTAAACATGCATATCAACAACACATATACCCTGGGGAAACCCTGTACAGGGAGAAAAACCTCAGCAAACAATATTCCTTTATTTCATTAATAATGTAAGATCTCTTACAAATATCCACCATGAATGTACTTCTCTCAAAGAGCTTGCCAAGATGACTATGTCCTGACAAAGACTTACAAAACTTTGCTGAAATACACCTTTGATATGTTGCCTCTTTATCACTTATGTGCTCCTCTATTACTTCAACCTCAACCTGTATATGAAAACTCTATTTCAAAATTGTGTTGCAAAATTGTGTTGAGGAGAGGGTTCGACCTCTTCTTATATAAGCTAAAGAGGGGAAGAGGAGAAGCTCAAAATAGTAACATGATTGCATGCATTAGTCATAACTCGACTTCATACTTTAGTTCGAACTTAGAACTAGACTTGAGATTGGTTACAACTTAGCATTACACTTTAGTTCAAACTTTAGAACTAGACTTGAGATTGGTTACAACTCAGCATTACACTTTAGTTTGAACTTAGAACTAGACTTGAGACTGACACGCTTTAGTTCGAACTTAGAACTGGACTTAAGACTTTAGTTGCAACTCAACATTACACTTTAGTTCTAAGATAGAACTAGACTCAAGACTTTAGTTGCAACTCAACATTACACTTTAGTTCTAGACTCAAGACTTTAGTTGCAACTCAACATTACTAAAATAGAACTAGACTCGAGACTTTAGTTGCAACTCAACATTACACTTTAGTTATAACATAGAAATAGACTCAAGACTTTAGTTACAACTCAACATTACAGTTTAGTTCTAACATAGAACTAGACTCAAGACTTTAGTTACAACTCTTGACAAGGAAATTCAAAATTCTCTTCATGGTGGATAATGTTTACACGTACCAACTCACTAGATCAATACAATTACATCATTTGCAATATTAGGAATATCGTTAGTTTCTAGCTCATAGGAATTTTACATTCAACCTAAATTTTTCTAGATACCTTGACTTTTTCTCATGGCTCACAAGGTTTGACTATGCTCACAGAGGTTGTATGTTCCCCTTGACTTTTGCACTAGTCTGTCTATGCTCACAGAGGTTGTACGTTCCCCGTGACTTTTTCACTGGACTGTCTATGCTCACAAAGGTTGTATGTTCCCCCTGACTTTTGCATTAGACTCACATAGCATCTCGTTTGTCCTGAATTTTGGTTTGACTCACAGAGGTTGTCCGTTCCCCCTGGATTTTCTCAATACCTCACAAGACTAGTTGATTCTCTAAATCTCCCTGGCTAGCCTCAGGGTGGCCCATATGGCCTCTCATTGGAGAATGACTTTCGATGCTGCCAAATTTAACACTCACTCTCAACGAGGGAGTCATTCTCAGCCACACCAAGCTTGCCTCTTAGCTGCACAAACTGTCTCGAGGTCACAGGCTTGGTCAGGGTATCATCTACCTACTCTCTCGTGGCTACGTACTGCAACTTTACAGTTTTTCTCTAGACCAAGTCTCAGATGTAGTGGTACCTCATGTCAATATGTTTTGACCTATCATGAAATATCGGGTTCTTTGTCAATTTTATGCAACTTTGATTATCACAGTGAACCACTGTCATCTTGAGCTTGCCACTAAACAACCCAGAAACCAATTTTCTGAGCCATACTGCTTCCTTGCTAGCATCACTTGCTTCAATGTACTCAGCCTCTACTGTACTCTGTGAAATGGATCCTTGATTTCGTCTTGACCAAGAGATCATAGTGGATCCTAAACTGAAGCAGTATCCAAAAGTACTTTTCCGATCCACTGGACTTCCTGCCCAGTCAACATCTGCATACCCATGCAGAAATAAACCACCACTGGATTTATATCTCAGACCATAAGTAATGGTCCCTCTAAGATATCTCAATATGTGCTTTTTTTCCACCCAGTGTCTCTGTCTCAGTTCATTCATGAACTGACTCATTGTAATCACTGCATAGCATATATCTGGACTAGTGTGGATCATGTACATCAATGATCCAATCAACTGCCTATACATGGTGGGATCCACCAAATCTGAACCTGTATCAGAATCATGCAGCTTCCTCAAGTTGGTAATCATCGGAGTAGACATGAATTTGCAATCCATCATACCAAACCTCTTTAGTACATACACTGTGTATTTTCCTTGTTCCATAAATATCTCACCCTGTCTTTGCCACACTTCCAATCCTAGGAAGTAATGCATCAAGCCTAAGTATTTCATCTCAAATTATGAGGTTAGCTCCCTCTTACACCAAGATACTAGCCCTTCATTTCCTGTTAGAAAGAGATCATCAACATACATGATTAGTATAACAGGTTGGTTACCTCTTACCTTGAAGTATATATTTGCATCAACATCACTTTTCTGAAAGCCATCAATCCTATCATACCAAACTCTGGGAGCCTGCTTAAGACCATACAAGGCCTTCTTTGGCTTGCATACATGAGTGCCTTTGTTATGCAGTATAAAACCATCTGGTTTTTCCACAAAGACCTCTTGTTCAATCTTTCCATTCAAGAATGTTGTTTTTACATCCATCTGTTGTAGCTTCCAACAAAGTATGGAAGCTAAAGAAATAATAGCTTGAATGGAGGTATACCTGACTACAGGAGAAAAAGTCTCTTCGTAGTTGATTCCTTCTTTTTGAGTGACGCCTCTGGCTACAAATATTGCTTTGAACTTTTCCACACTTCCATCAGCTACATGTTTGATCTTATAGATCCATTTGGAAGAAACCACTGATTTGTCTTTTGGCCTTAGCATAATGTCCCAAACATTGTTCTTTATAATAGACCTGTATTCCTCAAGCATGGCATCCTTCCATACTTGTAATTTATCTACTTATTCAAATGAAGAAGGTTTGGCATCACTAATGTTTCTCATCAGTGCAACATAGCCTCCAAACCTATGAGACCTCTTCCTTTCCCTGAAAGTTCCTTTGGGAGTAGTTATCCTTTCTACTTCCTACACTATTTCTTTAAGCCACCCTGGCTTCCTTTTGGCTGGAGGTTCTTCGAGAGTTCTTTCTAACACTTTAGTAGGTTCTAGGGGCTCATTACATGGCCCTTCACAAGGTTCCTCCCTCTGATCATCTGACTCTTCATTTTCAGAAGAGGGTGAAGTTGGTTGAACTACTTATGAATCCTGCTGAAGCTCTCTAGATTTCTTAAATGTGGCTTCCTCATGGAAAGTCACATCTCTACTTACCTCTATTTGCCTCTGACCTAGTACATAAATCTTGTAATCTTTGGAGTTCTCACTATACCCCACAAAAACACCTTTCTTTCCTGAGGGTTCCATCTTTCTCCTCTTTTCCTTATGGACATGAATATACACAAGACATCCAAATATCCTTAGATGCCCTACTTCAGGTTTGATCCCTTAGAAGACTTCTTCAGGAGTCTTGTCCTTCAAAATAGCATGTGGACACCTGTTTTGAATATACACAGTAGTGGAGGTAGCTTCTTCCCATAAAGAATTTGGCAGATCCTGGTCAAACATCATTTCTTTCGTTGCCTCACAAATAGTTATGTTTTTCCTCTCAGCAACACCATTTTGTTGAGGGTTATATGGCATGGTCAACTGTCTATTGATTCCTTCTGACTTGCAGAAATCCTCAAACTGAAGAGATTAAAACTCTCCTCCATTGTCTGTTCTAAGGATTTTGATGTGTTTCCCTATTTTCTTTTCAATAAAGGCTTTATACTCTTCGAAATTATCAAATGTGTCACTTTTAGCTTTAGGAAAATATATCCAACATTTTCTTAATTAATCATCAATAAAAATGACATAATACAAACAACCATTGAGTGAGGGAGATGGCATGGGACCACATACATCATAATGAACCAGATCTAAGATGCCCTGAGCTCTATTTTCACTACTAGGAAATGATTTCTTTATATTTTTACCTAGCATGCATCCCTTACAAATTTCATTTTTACTAAGAGAAATAGAGGGCATGCCACATACCATGTTTTGTACATCTGGATGAGCTTTGTAATGAATATGTCCAAGTCTTCTATGCCACAACTCGTTCCAGCTAGTTGCATCATGAGCCAATGCTTGAACTGACTGTCCTGACACGACATGCAGTCCTCCATTGTGAGTTCCAATGGGTTCTATTGTACTTAAGTAGCTACCTTTAGCTTATAGTAGTGCCTTCATGTCCTTGAAGATCATCCAATATCCCTTGTCCTCAAGGATTGCAACTGATAGTAGATTCTTCTTGAGCCCTGGAACATATAATACTTCATCAACATGAATTCTAGCCCCAGATTCCAATCTAAAGGAGATAGAGCCTACTCCCTCTATCTTGTAACATTTTTCATCCCCAAGCTCAACCTACTCTGCAAAAGATTTTGTCTTGAAATCTGAGAGGATCTCCTTGTACCCTGTCATGTGCTTTGATGCACCACTGTCTACTAACCAAGTTTTCGGCCCCGTCGAAATTGAACTGGATAAAGCATAAACCAAATAATATTCTTTCCTATTTTCTTTCTCATTAGAAGGACTTTTCTGATTTCTTTTGGATTCATCATCCTCAACAGTTGAGGCATGATGTTTCCCTTTCCTAGGATATTTCTTTCTAAACCAACAATATTTAGCAAAATGACCCAACTTATTACAACTAAAGCATTTAATCTTAGATGTATCAATATTCTTTCCTTTGAATCTACCTTTGATGTTTGGCTTCCATTGAGAGCCTTTCTGGAAAGTGTCTTTCTTCTTCCCCTTGAATCTTGATGCTAAAGATGAGTGCTCTTGTTTCGTTGGCTCGCTCCTGGTAGCTGTGTGACTCTCCTTCTAGAGGAAATCATGCCATACCCTCTCAAACGTGGGCTGAATCTCTCTCCCACTTACACTAGATAAGAAGGTCTCCCATGAAGAAGGAAGACCGTAAAAAATGGCTTGCACTAAATCATCATCGTCCACTGACACCCCTGTGACCAAAAGATGATCTCTGATCTAAGCTATCCTGGAACATAAATATGCCACTGATTCACCTTTATCCATCTTCAAATACTTAAGCTTGTGCTTAAGTGTCCTCTTCTGACTTGGAGCCTGTTTCTCATACAGATTCACCAAGGTATCCATACAGTCCTTGGCAGTCACCAACAAAGTCATTGCAGGCATTATACTGTCTTTGACTGAGTCAAAGATGATTCACTTGGCCTTTGCTTGACTCTTCTTGAAAGTTGTTCTTCCTGCATTATTCGTTGGTTCCTCCACCACTGTGGTCACATACTGCTCAAGATCATGCTCTTGCAAGATATTTGTTATACGGAGCTTCCACACATTAAAGTTGGTAGCTCCTTCGAGCCTATATTTGGCCCTGACTGAAATGGAGGATGCCATGGTCCTCACACTGGAAACTTAATCAAGCTCACTTGGATCCGTGTGTACCTGTTTCTTCACTTCAACACGTTTAACACACCCTAAGCTCTGATACCATGTTAAATTATGAGCTTGATTTCTTATGTGAATTAATTCTTTTATTTTCTTCAATACTTTGATTCCAGCTTAATACACTTCAACAATTTCAAATCATAATCGAATATCAATAATTATGTAAATAAGCAAACATGCATATCAACAACACATATACCCTGGGGAAACCCTGTACAGGGAGGAAAACCTCAACAAACAATATTCCTTTATTGCATTAATAATGTAAGATCTCTTACAAATATCCACCATGAATGTACTTCTCTCAAAGAGCTTGCCAAGATGACTTTGACCTGAAAAAGACTTACAAAACCTTGTTGAAATACACCTTTGATATGATGCCTCTTTATCACTGATGTGCCCCTCTATTACTTCACCCTAAACCTGCATATGAAAACTCTGTTTCAAAATTGTGTTGCAAAACTATGTTGAGGAGAGGGTTCGACCTCTTCTTATATAGGCTGAAGAGGGGAAGAGGAGAAGCTCGAAATAGTAACCTGATTGCATGCATTAGTCATAACTCAGCTTCATACTTTAGTTCGAACTTAGAA
>ML786855.1:30997-41611 GCA_009831015.1 Picea engelmannii
GTTGCAACTCAACATTACTAAAATAGAACTAGACTCAAGACTTTAGTTGCAACTCAACATTACTAAAATAGAACTAGACTCAAGACTTTAGTTGCAACTCAACATTACACTTTAGTTCTAACATAGAACTAAACTCAAGACTTTAGTTAAAACTCAACATTACAATTTAGTTCTAACATAGAACTAGACTCAAGACTTTAGTTACAACTCTTGACAAGGCAATTCGAAATTATGTTCATGGTGGATAATGTTTACACGTGCTAACACACTAGATCAATACAATTACATCATTTGCAATATTAGGAATATCGTTTGCTTCTAGATCATAGGAATTTTACATTCAACCTAACTTTTGCTAGATACCTTGAATTTTTCTCATGGCTCACAAGGTTTGACTAGGATCACAGAGGTTGTATGTTCCCCCCTAACTTTTGCACTAGTTTGTCTATGCTCACAGAGGTTGTACGTTCCCCCTAACTTTTGCACTAGATTGTCTATGCTCACAGAGGTTGTACGTTCCCCCTAAATTTTTCATTAGACTCACATAGCATCTCGTTCATCCTGACTTTTGGTTTGACTCACAGAGGTTGTCCGTTCCCCCTGTCTTTTGACAATACCTCACAAAACTGGGTGATTCTCCAAATCTCCCTGGCTAGCCTCAGGGTGGCCCATATGGCCTCTCATTGGAGAATGATTGTCGATGTTGCCAAATTTAACAGAATACAGAGTGTACTCAACTTGCTAGAGTAAGATCCCATACTTGTGCATGGATTGACGCAAGGTTGGATGAAAATATTGGAAGTGATACCACATAGATGCCTGGTCATTAAAATCCCATATTCGTTCATCAAAGTGACATTGTAAGTTGTATATTGCCTCATGCGAGGAGGTATGGCTTGGTACTATCATGGAGAAGTCTTGTGTGGTAATATGGAAGGATAAACACCACTTGTCAATTAAATTAACATTCCATAAATAATGGCATGAGGGGGGTAAGGTCACGTCCCACCCGTTGCCATAAATGTTTTTGATAGGACCTTTGAACCCACCCTTCCACTTTGTTCTTTGAAACATTGTCTATGGTAAATGGGTTGTGTGTATCACCTCATTGAAGCATGCCTCCCCTTGTTCAAATTGCCTTGCAAATTTAGCTTGAGTGTCTGCCCATGCATTAAGACCCCGATGTATATGGAAGTATTGAACATCCTTGAATTTTTTTCTCTTCATTATGTATTCTATGATGGATTTTTTGCAACCTAGCTTGCATTTGCTTGCTCATGTTATGCAGGCCCTTTATTATGATATCAGAATATCCTAGAATCTTAACTTGCGAGGAGGGGTCTTCCTTCATTAATGTCAAGCCCATGTAGACAACCAAGATCTCAACATTGTTGTTTTTTGTGGTGCCAAGTCCCCATGCACATTCTACTATTTTTTTCCCTTCGGGGTCAAATATGACCCCCCCGCCGCACATGCTTCCCTTGGAATGGTCGCCCTGTTATCTATTCACTATCACATTGGTATTATGGGATGATGAGGGATTTGCTTCTTGTGTTCACCAAGGAAAAGACTCCCTTTGAGGCATGGAGCGAAAACAAACCAAAAGTCACCCACTTTCGAATATTTGGATCATGAGCATGGGCCCATGTATCCTATGAAAAGAGGAAAGCATTAGATCCATAGAGTACTGCATGCATATTTGTGGGATATCTTGATGGTGTGAATGGTTAAAAATTAATTGATCCCTCAACGGACAAGCTCATTATTGAGTGAAGTGTCCCATTTGAGGAAAGTCCCTTGCATGCACCATTGGAGCCACATTTAGAGACCTTGGCACTTTTTCCTACACTAGAAATCAAAGATGACGAGTCCACTCATTCAGATCATGGTTCAGATCTAAGTTTTTAATCTGATTTGGAATATGACAAGCCACATCAGATGCCCAAGTGGGCACACACCACTCTATAACTAGTAGGTGACCTTGTGGGGGATCCAATAGATCATAGGAGGAAAAGATACCAGTTTGAGGATCCTCTTCATGCACTTGCAGCTACTGAACTAGTGATTCATATGCATTGCTACATGGTTCTAGCTTCATACCTACATACTTATGCAAAGGCTGTAGAGAATCCCTTCTAGGAAGCTTCCACGCAGGAGTAGTACAACTTTCTCCTCAAGAACCAGACTTGGGATTTGGTTCCACTTCCTTCAGACAAGAATCTTGTTAGATGCAGATGGGTCTATAGGACCAAGAAGGAAATAGATAAACATGTGAGAAGGTACTAGGAAAGATTGGTTTCCAAAGATTTTCAATAGATCCATAGTATATACTATGGTGAGACCTTTGCTCTAGTAGAAAATATAGACTCCATCTTATTGGCCCTTGCCATTGCATCATCCATGGGGTGGTAATTTCACCAAATGGATGAGAAGAATTCATTTTTTCATGGGGATCTCTCATAGGATATTTACATGGAGCAGCCTTAGGGGTTCATACAAAACTCATCCTTAGTATGTTGATTGAAAAAAGTCACTATATGGCGTCAAGCAGGTGCTTAGAGCATTGTATGCGAAGATGGATGATTATTTTCTTTCCCAGTATTTTACTAGATATAAATCAAATATGAATGTCTACATGTTTATAACCTTAGACTCCTTGTTGATCCTAGTTATATATGTCAATGACCTCCTAATTACAGGAAGTTTGGCCTTAGCAATTGTTGCGGTCAAATCCATTCTACATGATGGGTTTTATATGACGGACATGGGTCCACCACACTTCTTCCTTGGTATCAAGATTAGTTAGGATGCTTCAGGAATCAAGTTACATCAAAATAAGTATGTCATGGATCTCTTGGTTAGATTCCACAAGACCAACTACATCTTGGAAACCACACCCTTTCTGTCTAGGGTACATCTTGAGGATGGCGGGAATACACCTTTGGTGGACAACACCATGTATTGACAGCTTGTGGGGAGTCTTTTTTTATCTTACTCACACCCAACTAGATCTCTCATATGAAGTAGGGGTGGTTTCCAAGTACAACAAGAGTTGGATGAGATACACTAGAAGGCCTCCAAAGCGAATCCTCATATATGTTCAGGGCACCACCAGTTATGCGATCCACTATGCAACAGGTAATGCATTTGATCTCATGGGCTTCATAGATTCTGATTGGGATAGTGATAGAATATATTGCAAGTCCACTTCCAGATATGTGCTTAGTTTAGGCTTCAATCCCATCTATTGGTCGTGCAAAAAGTAATAAAAAATTGCTTTATTATCAACAAAGGTCGAGTATAGAGGAGAAGTCAATGTCACTATTCAGGAACTTTGTCTTCGGATCTTCCTCACTGAGCTTGGCATCCAATTACACCATCTGAATGCCATTTGGTGTGACAATTAGACTACTCTAAAGTTTTGCAGAGACCCAGTGTCGTGACAGTGGACCAAACAAATCAAGATCCATATGCATTACATCAGAGTGTTGGTACATGACAGGATCATTGATTTGCAGTACTATCCATCCGCCAAATAGACTGCAGACATCTTCACCAAGACATTTATTGAGCAGAAGTTCCACTTATTATGTGATCATCTTGTAGTGAAGGAAATGATTGCTTAGAAATGACCTTTCTTCCTTATTCATTTTGGATTCATTGTACTTTGAGGGGGGGGGCAGTTTCCCATGAGGTTTTCCCTCTTTCCTATATTTTCAGTGTTTCATTATTAGAGGCATTATACAATGGGTACCTAACATGGTCTTGGTTTCTGGGACCCATTCATCATTTACACCCTAGTAGTGTTCAGGGGGGGTGTTGGAGATATTACACACTCACCTAGTATTTATTTTCTTAGGTTCACTAGTCTATGTTGAGGGCACCCCTGGTCAGATATATTCTCCCCTAGATGAGGGTGCCACATCCTCTTCAATCTTGAGTCAGTTACACCTCATTTAGACTAGTGGAGTGGAGTCTTGTATGGAAACCTCAGTATAATCGTGAAGTGTTGCATGCATACCTCGGTATCATCACCATGAGGGGACACTTACAATGGAATCATCACTAGGAAGGTGCCCCACACATCCATGCTAGATTCTCTCCTCACACCACTTGTGATTAGCTAGTTAATTGATGTCCACATGGCCAATTAACTAGGACTAGGTGGTAGTTCACTCTAGAGTCTATCATTGAGTTCTCACATCTCTCTAGATCACTACTATGGAGCATTAGTTTCTTCATGTAGAGTATATCATGTATATTTTTACTATTCTCTCATTAGTGAATACAATTATTTTCATTCTTTCTCTCGAGCTTGTCTCTCTTTCTCTTTCTTCTCTTGCAAGATTTATGTGATTTTTCTACTAGCTAGATTCTTTGTGAGAAGTTTCAATGAAACTTCATAGTGAGGGAACTAACATCCTTTCTTAAATTCCAAGGATACACTTGAGAGTTCATTTGTGGTGCTTCAAGTCATTGTTCATGTCTTAGGATGCCTCAAAGTTTTCTTTAGGACCTAAGGCATGGCCTTCTTCCCTAGATTCTTTCCAGGGACCTAAGACACATTCCTACTACTCAAATCCACCTAATGGCATTGACATCTTCAATCATAGTCCAAGGGTACCCTCATGAATCCATCTGTGGTTGTTAGAGAAATCCTTCTTAGCCTTGGATGGCTAGAAGCTTCCTTTAGGGCCTAAGGTTCATGTTTCCTCCCTTGACCATGTTCAGTGCCCCAAGACCCATACCTAGTGCTTAAAACTAATAATGGTACCTATATACCTAGTTAGAGGCAAATGATTCCCTAAAGAGGTCATTTGTGGTGTTTCAAGGTGTTATTTTTGTCTGCAAAAGCCTAAAAGATTCCATTAGGGCCTAACTATCGGGTTTGTTCCCTTGACTGGATCGAGGGTCCAAAGACTCATACTTAATGTTCTAAGCCTAATCATGCTTACTATCTCCATACAGAGACTAATGATGCCCTAGAAAGGTCATTTGTGGTGGTTCAACATGTTGTTCTTGGCTCTAGATGCCTAAAATATTCGTTTAGGACCTAAGGCCTCAATTTCCTCTATTGATCATGTCCAAGCACCCAAGATCTATGCCTAGTGCTAAAAATATTCTAATGGTGCCCATATCCCCACTTGAAGGGAAAACATCTCATCAAGAGGACACATATGGTGGTTTGATATGTCATTCATGATCCTTGAGCCCTAGAAGATTCCTAAAACCTCAAGAGGTCAAATGTGGTGGTTTGAGGCATCATGTTTGGCCTTGGATGCCTAGAATATTTTTTTATGGGATAAGCCTTAGGCTTCCTCCCTAAACCATATCAAGGCATTGAGACCCACACCTAATGCTCAAAATATTGTGAGGACACTAACATCCTTTCTCAGAGACCAAGGATTCCCTCAAGAGGTCATGTGTGATTCTTTGAGGCATTGTTCATGGCTTTGGATGCCTCAAAGATTTTTTTAGGACCTTAGTTATGGCCTTCTCCCTTGATACACATACCTACTACTCAAAACCACCTAATGGAATTGAGATCCTCAATCATAGTCCAAGGATACCCTTAGGAGGCCATGTGTGGTTGTTCAAGGCGTCCTTCTTGGTCTTGGATGGCTAGAAGCTTCCTTTAGGGCCTAAGGTTCATGTTTCCTCCCCTTACCATGTCTAGGGCACCAAGACCCATGTTTGAGGTGACATTCTTGGCCTCAAATGCATAAAATATTTATTTAGACCCTAAGGCTAGTGTTTTCTCCATTGACCATGTTTAAGGAATTGTGACCCAAACACTACAAGGAGAACACCTATTAGAGGAGGTTTTAATGGAACCTCCTTGAAAAATTTATCTCTTCTATGTTTATAGTGGAGGCGGGTGGCCAGAGGTTTCTACAGAGGTTTTTTTACCAGTGCGCATGTAAGGTACACACCCTACACCGGTGCTTAGATGTTCAAAATCACCATCATAAGCTATAATAAAAATGACAAGAACCAATTAAAGCACATCATTTCCATTGAATCTTGCGACTTGGTGTGTATCATTATCGTCAATCACACCATGGTAGGGTAAATAAAACAAATTACCAAATCGATTTTTGTTGTTACACTTCATCATGTTATTACAAACTCTCAAGAAAACATTTATGCTCACTCTCCTTCCAATAATGCCCTATTTCCGACACTCTATAGTGAGTGGTAGAGCTCCACTGTTAGATTCCACACATTTTCAATTTTTTGAAATCACCACGAATTTTCATTTTCTCCTAATGGTGGAACCATGCCTCCTCAGGATATAAGAGTCTAGGTAAATTGTTTAATACCTTCCTATTTGGATTTTCATCTAATTAGAATTTGACTTTAGCTTGAAATTTGGCCATTTTTTCAATTTTTTTTCCAATTCGGCGTGGTGTGCATGAGCGCTTCGGCTCACCTTGAAGTAGTATATCACATGCAAAATTCACAATAAGCACTGCCATATGCATCTAATCTAAACATACACACTGGTGTCATTCAAGGAATAACACTGTGATAAATTAAAAAAAAAAAACAAAGCGGTGTGTCTTTTGTGACGCCCATGAACTGATGCGTCATTTGTAACGCCCCACACTTAGTGCATTATAAAGTAAAATGATCGTTAAATATGTCGATCCTCTTGGAACACTGGAGCACTAGTGTGTTCCATTTAATTAAGCACACTGCTATGTTTACAACTCATAAAATGTAACGTAGCGTTGGAACCATTTTAACCAAATGCATCGGTGTTGTTAAGAGATCTACACCGAGACAGATATTGACCAACTTGGCATAGCGAAGAATTTTTTTGGACACCCCATTATTGGTGCTCGATTATTCACAATGCACCGCTAAAAAAACACCAGTGCTCCAATAACATGATAGCACCAGTGTATTCATAGTAACACATCACACTGCGTAACTTGCAATAAAACAATTTAACCTAGTAGTTCCCATAGGCCCAACAAACACCTTGATACTGTAAAGAGCACATCACCAATCTGAATATTTCACAATCTATCAACATGGTGTGTCTTATGGGATGCACTGCTAAAACACGTGGCAATGTGAAAATTAACGAGGAGCACCAATGCATAAGCATTAATTGTATGCATCGGTGTTGTTAACACTACAAGGAAAATACCTTTTAGCGGAGGTTTCTAGTGTTACAAAATTGGAAAAAAATGTCAAAAAAACCTTCGCTACAACATTTTTTTTCAATAGTGGATGTTTTTGCAGATACTATAATGGAACTTGATTATAACTAAAAAAAATGGGCGACCAGAGGTGTTAGCAGATGTTTACAAATCAGTGTGTTTTTATAAGGAACAAACACATATGCGTACATACACATACAACACCGATGTTGTACACTTAAAGTCAATCACAGTGGCAGTAAAATATGCAAGCACCGGGGCAGTAAAATATTTAAGCATCGAGGCTATCGTCTTATAAGCATTGGGGCTTTAACAGTAAAACGCACCAGGAGAGTTAAAAATAATTAAGCACCAGGGATTTCTGCTTAGAATGCACCGATACATTATTAATAAGAAGGCACTGATGTTATATAAAATAATATGCATTGGTGCATTACCTGGAAACCCCCCCCGGTGCATTAAAAATCGAAAGTATTGGTGTTTTTTAGTAACAAACAAGCGTCGGTTCTTATCAATAACACAATAGCGTTGGTGCTTATTAATAACAGAAATGCACCGGTGCTTATTAATAATCCTAAAGCACCGATGCTTATTAATAAGACAAAAGCACAGGTGCTTCGTATAAGCTTAACGCACCAAAGACAAATTTTTTAATATAATTTTTTGATATTAAATAAATATTGAAACCAGTGCTAATTGATTACATAAAAGCATCGATGGGCATTTCATATGAAATGCACAGGTGAGTTTTAATATTAAACGTGTTGATGAGATTAATAATTAAAATACACCGAGAAACATCGACCTGTGATAGTGCAATTATTGTTATTTTTTAATTCCATTATTTATCAAAAAAATTACATATCGATCTTATATTTTGATTAGTGAATTTGGATATGATGTTTGGATTAGTTTGTTATATCATTAGATTTTGCATCTCTTCATTATAATATTTAGTCATCCATACTTTTAATCAACAATGTAACATTTCACAATGACATTGGACAACGCAATAGAATAAATTAAAACATATTTTATTATATAAATAAGAGGGTCTTTGTCATACAAAATGGGACACTTATTGATAATCTCTTGTCTTTCAATTAGGACACTATGTCCATTACATTAAACAAAAATGTCTGATTTTCACAGACAATTATTTCAAAAAAATACAATTGAAGCTTGCATTAATATCCAAATATATTGGTCATCATTCTTCATTGGAACTGTTGTTAGTGCTCGAGCTAATTCCATGCCTTGAGTTATTTTGTTGAATGTTTGGTTGATTGCCTCGATTGTTTTTTTCTTCTTCAAGTTTCATCTACAAACATAAAAATAAAATGTAATGAGTCTATCTACATTGGTGAGAATAATGAAAATTGAAATAAATAGTATACATGAATGTAAATTGAAAAGAAACGTACCTGCAAAGCAAGAATTGACTCATGAATCATACACATGTTCAAAATCAAATCTCATGCCTTGTTTCAACAATTCTTATGTTGGCTCAGTTCCATACTTTGTTTCCTGCAAGTTTTATACCCCATAATAAATCATAGATTTAATATAAAGTATCATTTTTGTTTGATTAATTATAAAATGATAGAAGTAAAACAACATATATTATACCTACAAATTTCACAATTAATTTTTTATATGCCAACATATACTCACAACCCTTAATTAACCCAATGTCAATCATTTTTTCTGATGGTTCTTCTTTGTATGTTAGCACCTGTTTGAAGACATTCAAGGATGGTTGTTGTAAAACAACTTAAAATATGCAACAACCAAAAAAAAACTAAGTTGTTATAAGGAAATAAAAATTACTCACAAAATTTTCTATCAACCCTTTTCTTCCTTGTCATCCAGTTTTATGTGCAGAATGAGTTCCATTTTCTTTTCTTTTCTGTAAGAGAATATTTGAAAATCAATACTTAATGCTAAATTGATTATTTGTACCTAATAGAAAAATTCAATGATTACATACGTTTGAAGCACGTTGTTGTTGAGATAACTCCTCCTACGATGCAATTATATCCATTTCTTTGACCATCTCCTTGTACACTTTTTTGGACATTCTAACTAACTTTATTTCAAATATCAGCTCGTTGGTCCTCTGAGATTTTCATAAATTTCTTGAAAAAATAACATGAGAGTAAAATATTTTTATATTGATAATATGAAAACTAAATATCACAAAATTGATATATTAATAAATAAATACTTTATATATATATATATATATATATATATATATTCTAAAAAAAGTGTTTTTAAGAATATTACTTTTTGAATGATTCTTTTTTGTTGTTGTATGTTATTTGTTATTGCAAGTCTGATAGGTCTCATTGACCATTGCTTTCGAAATGCTTCATGTAGTTTAAATATAACCTGGTTCTTGAAATCATTGGATTGATTTCTATATTGTAAGTGGAAATCGTGTCTATATGTTCATTCCACTATATCCCTCATAGTTATGTAAAAGTTTATCCCCCTTTGATTAATCTCCAACACCACTCTAGATGAGCTAAGGACCAATTCATCTTCATTTGCATCTTCTATATTAATTAATTTTGTTTTGTTATGATGACATTTTGTTCCCTCTTTGTTGGTGCAAGTAGAACATTAAACATATGTGAATTAATAGATTGTTTGAAACATGTCATCTACTATTCCTAAGTATATTATTAATGAAAACTATAAAAAAATCATTTTGAATAGTAGTTTTTCATTCACCTGATTCATCCCTCTGCAAATTTTCCATCAAGATTTTATGCTCTTCTACACTTAGATGACAAATAATCTTAGCAATTTTCCTCATTTTGTGGCCCTGCATGACACACACTAACCATTACATATTAGTTAAAGTTACATATAGTTCAACCATACTAATTTTGTACATAATTTACGAAGAACCTGCCTTTTTTGTTTTTCCGGATGTGTCATCATTGTGTTAACCAGAACTTTTATTATTTGAACTCTTCTCACTCATATTTTTATCAATATACAACATGTACCATTAAATACCGAAATTCTTAAATATATTTTATAAATAAATCACATAATTTTCAGCAAAAAAAAATTGTGTAACCGGTGCACTTTTTAAATACAAAGCACCAATGTGTTTATTACATACAACGCATTGGTGCGTTCCATACAACAAAACACACCGAATAGTTTAATTTCTTTTTTAAAAAATTGTGAATTACAATAGTGTGATATATATAGAAAACATCACAGCGACTACAATAGAAAACAAAAACATAGCAAAAAAATTAAACATTCATAAAAAAAAACAATAGAAAAATTAAACACCTATGAGAAGAAAATTTAAAAATATTAAAAAAATTATGTGACAATTTATTGTGTTGTTTAAATGAGAAAACAACGAAGTTTTTTTTTTATGCGCCATATTTTTAAAATATATATATATATATAT
>ML786855.1:53551-64690 GCA_009831015.1 Picea engelmannii
ATTTCAACACTTGGTTCGTGGAGAAAGTTCTCCTTCTGAAGCCATTCTTTTCTTCCTCAACATTCATTCTATCTCAGGAATGAATTCAGCCATTGATCCTTCTCCTTTCTGAGATTTGGATCTTGTAAGCATCCACCCTGCACTTGTTAAACCTTCCAAAAAAACCAAAGCTCTGATACCAAAATACTTGATCCAGAAATGGAAGGAATAATAAACAATTGTCTTATTTAGATGCTTAAAGTGGTTTAAAGAGTTCAGCTATTAATTAATAATGTTGTAAAAACAGAGATATGAACAACAACAAAAGAGACAAAGACAATAAGAGCTTGATAACGGAGTTCACCAATGAGTGGCTACATCTTCAGGCCCGCTTCCAAGTGGAGGACCTTTTTTATTGATCTTCAAATGCTCAGGTTCTCTTACAATGGCTCCATGTTGTTACATAACATACTTCATATATTTTGTGTAAGACCTCCTTGCTCAGACGCATGTATGCTTCCTCAAACTCCTCTCACAAACATGACAAAAGGCCTCTCAAAACATGAGAAAAAAAGCCAAAATACATAAACTGCTCCTCAAATTCCCTGCATCAAAAATTTACCCTCAAGCTCCAAAAGGCCTGGTTTATATAAGTTTCAGGCTCAACAAGAGAAGCCTAACTTTTCCTGAAGATCTTGCCTCTTTCTAGGATCAAATCCCCCTTCAAATGGCCAAGATATCCCCAAAAAAACCACTTTCTGGTCATAATATCAGGCAAAATACCAATTTTGGGCTAAATATAAGTCAAAAACCCACTTTTAATTAAAAATTACACAGTAATCCCCCTTGGCTGAGCACGCGCCCCCAATTCTCGGTCATATGCACTCCATATGGCCAAGCGCTAGCCCAAAGGGCTAAGTGCTGGCCCCTTAAACGCGCTAGCTCCTGGTCTTAGGGTGCATGCCATGGGACCTTCCCTGCAAACGTGCCCTGGTGGTTGTGACCACGCCCCCTTTATGTTGACCTGTGGTCACAATACTTCATGAAACCATGGGCTGGGGCTTAGCCCCAGCTGCTTTCGCGTCAACCTTAATACAATACAAAGCTTATAATATATATTTTTGACTTATGTTAATAAGTCCTATGTATGGCACATTGGTGTTGGAGATTTTCCAAAGGCTTTGGCTTGGTGGGTGGTCGTGGGTTCAAAACCCATGGACCCCCAAACATTTTTTTTGGATCCTGCCACTCGACCCTGACCTGGTGCCACGTTGTTGCCCATGCCTGGGCCACGTGGCACCTCAACATTTGACCAACTTTTGCCATGTGTCCAATTTTGATTGGATCTGCCATCCACATCTGTCCAGTCAACTGTTGCCACTTGTCACATTGCCATTGGTCCAAGTCTGCATCATGAGGTGTTGTTGGTGATGTCATGCTGACATCAGCATCGTCAGTTTGACCTTTGACTTTTTACCTGTTTGAGAATACGATCAAAATGCGATAACTCTCGCATACGGAGTCTATTTTGAGAAAGTGAATATATTGTTGGAATCAACACGATGAGCCGATTGTAATGGAATTGGTTTCATCCAATTCTGAGAACTTTGATTTTTGAGCATTTTATGAGCCTGGGGAGCCTCCTAGATAAAAAAATTATTATCAAAATCAACAGTAAAATTTAAATTTTTTACTATGTAGGGTTTTGAGTGAATCACCATACCCTTCAAATCCCGATTTTATGAATATTTCTATTGTTTCAAAGTATTGTTTAGCTCCACAGTATGTCTCTCTTCCAAATTTGCCTCCTATAAACTTTGGCAAAATAATGAAAATATTGAATACCTTCTTAATATTAAAAAAAAACTTTATGAAAAGGGTTTAGAGTGAATCACCATACCCTTTAAATTCTCATATTTTGAATAATATTGTGGTTACAAAGTATTCCGCTCCACCACAATATTCCTCTATTTGTCTCTCTTGCAAGTCTCTCCCCTGCAAAATAATGAAATAGTGAATAGATTTTTAGTATTTAAATGACTTTATGAAATTCGATTCCCACCCTTTGTTTAATTGTTTAAAAAAAATGGTGATTTTTTTTTAACTTTTTCGGCACGATAGTGCGTTTATGTAAGATGCACCGGTGCGTCCATATTACATTACGCACCGATGCGTCCATATTACATTACGCACAGATGCGTCCATATTAATTGATGCATCGATAACATATAATTGTTTTTTATGGACAAAATTTCAAAACACGGTGTGGTTAATTTTTCAACGCACCAGTGCTTATTATTAATATGTGCACCGATGCGTTTTTGGTTTACAATCGCACCAAGATGCTTTTAAAGTTCTTTGAACTTTTATTTGCACATAAAATACTATATTCATCTCAAATTATCTTTTAGGATGAATTCACATGACTTACAATACTTCAATAAACATTTTACATTTTATGTCGCCTTATTCTTAAAAAATGTTCTTAAAACTATATTCAAACTCAAATTGTGGTATGGTCCTTGAAATTTATAGAAGATATGTACAAGAAAATTTATTGCTAATTTTGCTGCAATGAAGGGAGAAACCCTTATTATATGTTCAAATGGTCAATTATTCAAATTCCAGCCCATTCCATATTGCTCAAAGTCCATCATGGAGTTCTCCCTTTCCATCTCCAATAAGTTTAACTTATTTTATTTATGTTTTGATTATCTCATTGAATTTTTTTTATCTGTGTCAATCTGAATAAAAATGTATCAAAATTTGCAAGATCTTGATTCATAATCAAGTTTAGATGCATAAAATATTCCAGTATCGGTTCAAAAACGTCGGAAGGTCTTAACAAGAGCAACATATCGCAAGCAATTGGTAGATGAAAATGGATAGCTGCTTTACTCTGCCAATTGTGACATTCCATCTTCCAGCTGCAATCCTGGGTTGATGATGGTAATAATTGTTTGGTATAATGCAATTTGAACAAACAAATTATTGCATTGTGACTTGTATTAATTAGAGATTTTGAAACTTGTATTAATTGTGGGAATATAAAAAAATATGACCAAATTACATTTAAGAGGAAGTCAAAATATCACAAAGATTTTATAAATGCTAATTGTGTTTATCATAACTATTTTTAATTATTCATTATGAACTTATCAACAAAAACAATATTCTCGAAATGAGGACAAATTCTCACATCGTACTTTCAAGTAAACTAGTTTGTAAAATTGTGATACAAAGTAAGGTTAAAGATTAATATAATTTACTTTTAACTTGCCCAAACTTTAATTAATAACATAATACATATCTTTACCCTTTTTTATAACTTATTTACTTTTCTTGGTTAATTTTGACATTCATGCATCCTTATAGTATAGTAAAAAACGTTGAATTGGAGATTTTGAGAGTTGTATTAATTATGGGAATATAAAAAAATATGACCAAATTACAATTAAGAGGAACTTAAAATATCACAAAGATTTTATAAATGCTAATTGAGCTTATCATAAATATTTTTAATTATTCATTATGAACTTATGAACAAAATAAATATTCTCGAAATAATGACCAATTCTCACATCGTACTTTCAAGTAAACTAGTTTTTAAAATTGTGGTACAAAGTAAGGTTGAAGATTAATATAATTTACTTTTAACTTGCCCAAACTTTAATTAATAACATAAGACATATTTTTACCCATTTTTATAACTTATTTACTTTTCAAGACCTCTTAAATACAAAAACATGTTAAACTTGGTATTTTCATTTTCATCATGTTCAAATATAAAAATGACAACATAATAACTTAATTAGAACTCGTGTAATCTAACCTATTTAAATCTATCATTTGTACTATATACAGTTAATACATCAAAGCATTTCTAAAAGTCAGGTATAAGCAGCTTTGCTACTAATTTCACTTGTTTTAAACAATGAGTACTTTATTTTAGATATATTCAAAAATAAAGTACTTAATTAAGAGTACTTTACTTTATGGAGAAAATTATATAACATGACCTAACATCAATATAAACATATAAATTAAGTACATCAACATGAACAAAAAAAAATGTTATATATATGAACAAGTAAAATAACTGCTATAATGTATATATCTGGACAACAACACAAATAACTGCTATAACTACATATCTAGTCGTAGTCTCTCAGGAGAAGCATGTTGTGGAGGAATACGTGATGCACCCTACTCATCTGGGCAAGGTGAAGGAGGAGTAGGTACTGAAGCAAAATTGCCATAACCACCCTGATCAACATCACCACCATGATCTGCAACATCACCACTAGGAGGAGGAGGAGGAGGAGGAGGTATTGAAGTAGAAGCGCCATGATCACCTACACCCTGATCAACATCGGCACTCAAAGGGCAAGGAGGAGGTACTGAAGAAGAAGCACCATGATCACCACCTTGATCAACATCAACACCCAGAGGAGGACTAGGAGGAGGTATTGAAGCAGAAGTGCCAACATCACCACCCTGATGATCATCATCACCACCCTCATCATCATCAGTATTGGAGAACTTGACATCCCTCATCCCTACCAGTGACCTAGAAGCTCCAACGATATGACGCATAAGAGACGTAATATCGCGCGACAAGTTCGTCTATAGTTGCAAAAGATCAGGTTTATCCCTCATGTCTCGCATTTGGACAGGGAATACTCTCGCGCCAACCAAAACTGCACTCAGTTTGTCACACACCTCCTTCTTATATCTGAGATCTGACCTAAGTCGCATGTCGGGTGGTATATGTGGCTGAGGACCCTGACCCGCCACAACGTTAGCCATCTCCTCATCTACATTAGGTGGCAACGGAGGAGGCATGTCCCCAATGAATGTGCCAACATCTGCAAAATATAACACAAATTAATAATTAGTCAACAATTTCATTAAACAATTTAATAAAATACGTTAAAGAACATGCTAGAATAAAATTTATTCGAACTAAGTAAGATAATAAAATGAAAGTAAAAGATTAATTTAAATCTCACCTCGATCATTTGGTGGCTCATATGGTGTGAATACGATGTTGGGACATCCTCTCCAATCCATCCGAGTGTAAGGGCACGACACCATCACGAACACATGATCTACCTTACTGGCTAATAGCTGAAGTGTCTCCCTGGAAATCCTAGATGGAAAATCGGGCATGCCCCTCTTGGGCATCATTTCGCCCCACATGTTCATCCACACCTCGGTCATCAGCCTAGGAGGTCGACAGAAAAAACTAGGTCTAGTCTCTGGAAACCTCTCAAAAAACAAATAAAATAACTTTGACGCAAATGGGAAGTTTGCCCCCCCCATCTATCATAGCACGACATCTATCTAGTGCTATACAAAACTGCCTCAAGAAAATGGCAGACCACCTAATAATTTGTGACCTATGTATCAAAGAATCAACATAATATAAAAATGTGCAACTAATGCGCTGACCATCACCAGTAAAGTGTGAAATGGTCGACAGTAATAGTGAGAGGCATCTAACATGATATGCACGGAATGAGGCGATCTATAACTGTCCACCAGCCACCTAAAAATCACCAGGAGAAGGTATATCGTGCGCAATATACCTCTGAGAGTAGGCAAGCTGACTCTCAGCTGCAACACCCAATGGGACATCAGGAAACCAGGGAAAATCCTCCCCTCTCCTAGATAGCCTAGTGATAAAATACATATCCTCCTTAGTGGGATGGTATCACTGATGAGGACCAAATTTGAATTCCTATTGATGGGCATCCCATTGATGAATCAATTGTGCAAGAAACGTGGAATTCCCCTTCAGGGATGTATCCTCCTCATAATACTTGAGGATTCCTACATTCCTTAAGAGGACCCGCATAGCTGCAGTACTAGGATGAGGGTACAAATCTCTCTCCCTCTCTCCGGCCTCCCACAAAGCACCGGTACAAAAAGTGTAACCGATGCACTTTTTAAATACAAAGCACCAATGTGTTTATTACATACAACGCACCGGTGCGTTCCATACAACAAAACACACCAAATAGTTTAATTTCTTTTTTTTTAAATTGTGAATTATAATAGTGCAATATATATAGAAAACATCATAGCGACTACAATAGAAAACAAAAACATAGCAAAAAAATTAAACATTCATAAAAAAAACAATAGAAAAATTAAACACCGATGAGAAGAAAAATTAAAAATATTAAAAAAATTATGTGACAATTTATTGTGTTGTTTAAATGAGAAAACAATGGCATTTTTTTTATGCACCATATTTTTAAAATTTTTTAAATATATATATGGCTTTATCGGTGCTCCGTAGACATAAATGCATTGGTGTGTTTCTGTCGAAATGGCGCACCGAAAAATCGGAAAACATTTAAAAAAAAAGGTCAAATCAGAAATTGTTTAAAAAAATAAAAATCCATAGGACTGACTTCGTCTGGGATCCGACGCAATAAGTGGCTCCTTTGCATCACATGCCAAACACTTATATATAGAAAAAAAAACCATTAGATTTAAAATGCCTAAAACGAAAAGCCCTAATTCTAAAGTGATAGAGGGAGTTAAACCCTAGGGTAAAATTTTGCATTCACGTAAGAAAAAAAAAACAAAGGGTTTAAGGTAAATATGAATGATTATTATTATTATTATTTTCTGAATTTTAATTAAAATCCAAATAAGAATACAATTTGTAAAAAAAATTATTATCAAAATCAACAGTAAAATTTAAAATTTTTACTATGTAGGGTTTTGAGTGAATCACCATACCCTTCAAATCCCGATTTTATGAATATTTTTGTTGTTCCAAAGTATTCTTTAGCTCCACGGTATGTCTCTCTTCCAAATTTGTCTCCTGTAAACTTTGGCAAAATAATGAAAATATTGAATACCTTCTTAATATTAAAAAAAAAACTTTACGAAAAGGGTTTAGAGTGAATCACCATACCCTTTAAATTATCATATTTTGAATAATATTGTGGTTACAAAGTATTCTACTCCTTCACAATATTCCTCTATTTGTCTCTCTTGCAAGTCTCTCCCCTACAAAATTTTGCAAAATAATGAAATAGTGAATAGATATTTAGTATTTAAATGACTTTATGAAATTCGATTCCCACCCTTTGTTTAATTGTTTAAAAAAAATGGTGTTTTTTTTTTAACTTTTTCAACACGATAGTGCGTTTATGTAAGACACACCGGTGAGTCCATATTACATTACGCACCGATGCATCCATATTAATTGATGCACCGATAACATATAATTGTTTTTTATTGACAAAATTTCAAAACACGGTGTGGTTAATTTTTCAATGCACCAATGTTTATTATTAATATGTGCACCGATGCGTTTTTGGTTTACAAGCGCACCAGGATGCTTTTAAAATTATTTGAACTTTTATTTGCACACAAAATATTATATTCATCTCAAATTATCTTTTAGGATGAATTCACGTGACTTACAATACTTTAGTATACATTTTACGTTTTATGTCGCCTTATTCTTAAAAAATGGTTTTAAAACTATATTCAAACTCAAATTGTGGTATGGTCCTTGAAATTTATTTTAGATATGTACAAGAAAATTTATTGTTAATTTTTCTGCAATGAAGGGAGAAAACCTTATTATATGCTCAAATGGTCAATTCTTCAAATTCCAGCCCATTCCATATTGCTCAAAGTCCATCGCGGAGTTCTCCCTTTCCATCTCCAATAAGTTTAACTTATTTTATTTATGTTTTGATTATCTCATTGAATTTGTTTTTATCCATGTCAATCTGAATAAAAATGTATCAAAATTTGCAAGATATTGATTCATAATCGAGTTCAGATGCATAAAATATTCCAGTACCGGTTCAAAAACGTTGGAAGGTCTTAACAAGAGCAACATATCGCAAGAAGTTGGTAGATGAAAATGGACAGCCGCTTGACCCTGCCAATTGTGACATTCCATCTTCTAACCACAATCCTGGGTTGATGATGGTAATAATTGTTTGGTATAATGCAATTTGAACAAACAAATTATTGCATTGTGACTTGTATTAATTAGAGATTTTGAGACTTGTATTAATTGTGGGAATATAAAAAAATATGACCAAATTACAATTAAGAGGAAGTTAAAATATCACAAAATTTTTATAAATGCTAATTGAACTTATCATAACTATTTTTAATTATTCATTATTCACTATGAACAAAAACAATATTCTCGAAATGAGGACAAATTCTCACATCGTACTTTCAAGTAAACTAGTTTGTAAAATTGTGATACAAAGTAAGGTTAAAGATTACTATAATTTACGTTTAACTTGCCCAAACTTTAATTAATAACATAATACATATCTTTGCCCTTTTTTTATAACTTATTTACTTTTCTTGGTTAATTTTGACATTCATGCATCCTTATAGTATAGTAAAAAAATGTTGAATTAGAGATTTTGAGAGTTGTATTAATTATGGGAATATAAAAAAATATGACCAAATTACAATTAAGAGGAACTTAAAATATCACAAAGATTTTATAAATTCTAATTGAGCTTATCATAAATATTTTTAATTATTCATTATGAACTTATGAACAAAATAAATATTCTTGAAATGATGACCAATTCTCACATCGTACTTTCAAGTAAACTAGTTTGTAAAATTGTGATACAAAGTACAGTTGAAGATTAATATAACTTGCCCAAACTTTAATTAATAACATAAGACATATCTTTACCCATTTTTATAGCTTATTTACTTTTCAAGACCTCTTAAATACAAAAACATGTTAAACTTGGTATTTTCATTTTCATCATGTTCAAATATAAAAATGACAAAATAATAACTTAATTAGAACTGGTGTAATCTAACCTATTTAAATCTATCATTTGTACTATATACAGTTAATACATCAAAGCATTTCTAAAAGTTAGGTATAAGCAGCTTTGCTGCTAATTTCACTTGTTTTAGACAATGAGTACTTTATTTTAGATATATTCAAAAATAAAGTACTTAATTATGAGTACTTTACTTTATGGAGAAAATTATATAACATGACCTAACATCAATATAAACATATAAATTAAATACATCAACATGAACAAAAAAAATGTTATATATATGAACAAGTAAAATAACTACTATAACATACATATCTGGACAACAGCACAAATAACTACTATAACTACATATCTAGTCGTAGTCTCTCAGGAGAAGCATGTTGTGGAGGAATACATGATGTGCCTTGCTCATTTGGGCGAGGTGAAGGAGGAGGAGGTACTAAAGTAGAATCACCATAACCACCTTGATCAACATCACCACTATGATCTACAACATCACCACTAGGAGGAGGAGGAGGAGGTATTGAAGCAGAAGTGCCATGATCACCTGCACCCTAATCAACATCAACACTCAAAGGACGAGGAGGAGGTACTGAAGAAGAAGCGCCATGATTACCACCCTGATCAACATCAACAACCTAAGGAGGACTAGGAGGAGGTATTGAAGCAGAAGTGCCAACATCGCCACCCTGATGATCATCACCACCACCCTCATCATCATCAGTATTGGAGAATGTGCCATCCCTCATCCCTACCAGTGACCTGGAAGCTCCAATGATATGATGCATAAGAGACGTAATATCACGCAACAAGTTCGTCCAAAGTTGCAAAATATCAGGGTTATCCCTCATGTCTCGCATTTGGATAGGGAATACTCTCGCGCCATCCAAAACTGCACTCAGTTTGTCATGCACCTCCATCTTATATCTGAGATCTGGCCTATGTCACATGTTGGGTGGTATATGCGGCTGAGGACCCTGACCCGCCACAACGTTAGCCATCTCCTCATCTACATCAGGTGGCAACGGAGGAGGCATGTCCCCAATGGATGTGCCAACATGTGCAAAATATAACACAAGTTAATAATTAGTCGACAATTTCATTAAACAATTTAATAAAATACGTTAAAGAACATGCTAGAATAAAATTTATTTGAATTAAGTAAGATAATAAAATGAAAGTAAAAGATTAATTTAAATCTTACCTCGATCATCTGGTGGCTCATATGTTTTGAAGACGATGTTGGTACATCCTCTCCAATCCATCCCAGTGTAAGGGCACGACACCATCATGAACATGTGATCTACCTTACTGGCTAATAGTTGAAGTGCCTCCTTGGAAATCCTAGATGGAAAATCGGGCATGCCCCTCTTAGACATCATCTCGCCCCACATGTTCATCCACACCTCGGTCATTATCCTAGAAGGTTGACGGAAAAAACTAGGTCTCGTCTCTGGAAACCTCTCAAAAAACAAATAAAATAACTTTGACGCAAATGGGAAGTTCGCCCCCCCATATATCATAGCACAACATCTATCTAGTGCTATACAAAACTACCTCAAGAAAATGGCAGACCACCTAATAAGTCGTGGCCTATGTATCAAAGAATCAACATAATATAAAAGTGCACAACTAATGCACTGACCATCACCAGTAAAGTGTGAAATTGTCGACAGTAATAGTGAGAGGCATCTAACATGCTATGCACGGAATGAGTCGATCTGTAACTGTCCACCAGCCACCTAAAAATAACCAGGAGAAGATATATCATGCGCAATATACCTCTGAGAGTAGGCAATCTGACTCTCAGCTGCAACACCCAATGGGACATCAGGAAACCAAGGAAAATCCTCCCCTCTCCTAGATAGCCCAGTGATAAAATACATATCCTCCTCAGTGGGATGGTACCACTGATGAGGACCAAATTTGAATTCCTATTGATGGGCATCCCATTGATGAATCAATTGTGCAAGAAAGGCAGAATTCCCCTTCAGGGATGTATCCTCCTCATAATACTTGAGGATTCCTACATTCCTCTAGAGGACCCACGTAACTGCAGTACTAGGATGAGGGTACACATCTTTCTCCCTCTCTCTGGCCTCCCACTCCCGAACCATATTTTACTGGTCCACTCTCTGTTGTTTTTCTTGATCCATATGTTGATGTCTCTGTATAACTAACATATAAATTACATCAGCATCATACATAAAATGTTAAGAACCAAACATCAATATAGCATGGAAAAACCTCAGGAAAAGTACTCAACGCCTTGAAACTAAGATAATTTCAGATAATAAGCCTCTTCGAGGGGGCAACCTCCTTTTACCCCACTTAAAATGTTCAAGTACAA
>ML786855.1:78934-96240 GCA_009831015.1 Picea engelmannii
ATATTTTTTGAGATGTATGTTTGACATGTCTATTGATATGTATATCACTCATGTATATTATATTTTTCATATAACATGTTTATTGTATATTTTTTTGAGATGTATGTTTGACATGTCTATTGATATGTATATCACTCATGTATATTATATTTTTCATATAATGTTGTGGTTTTTGTTGTTTTATTTATAAAATGTATTATGAGTATGCTAATGATTAACATTATTAATGATTTCTCGGTTTTTAAATTAAATTCGATATGTATCACTCATTTAAATTTACAGTTGGCATATAATGTTTAACATTAGTTTTATGAAAACATTTAATTCAGATTGTGATTGCAAAAAATATAACCATTAATGGCATATAATATTTAACTCTTCTTCAAGGTGAATTGTTTGTTGTCCAACAAGATAAAATATGTTGATTAAACATATTTAGAAACTAAAATACTTAAATATGATGAGTGAAATGATTTTGATTTGACTAATTATGTCTTTTTCATATTGTAATAATAAAATTATAATACAATTATTCACTAAAAATAATGATGATGATGTAATAATAATGTTTTTTTTAGTGGAAGTCTTATTTATCATGGAGAAAATGTTGTCACTTATTATTCCTGGGAACTAGGGGTAGCTTCAAACAATATTGCTAAAGTCTATGCTTTACTCAAGGGTTTGAGTATCACAAAAGGATCAGAATACCACCAAAATTGTAGTATTTGGAGACTTCATGATGGTGGTCTGAGCGATTATCAAAAGAAATCAATATGGAAGCAACCTTTTCAATGGTATAATATCTCACATTATCACTCTGAGTGAAAGCTTCAATGAGTTTAAAATCCACCATATAAAAAGAGACGTGAACTCTCTTGCTAACCAAAGGGCCAAAGAAGGAGCTAGGATGTCTAAGGGGGGGATTTTCAAAACAATCCCACTCCATATAAAATTTAGAAGACATTTTCAGCTCTTACAGTGTTAACAACATAAAAACCCTTATTGCCTATTCCAATCTAAACAATCTCACTCCATACAAAAGTCAACGAAGACATTTTCATCTCTTACAATCTTAACAACATAAAAACCCTTCCTCGGTATTCTAGTCAAAACAATCCCACTCCATATAAAAGTCAACGAAGACATTTGTTTTTTCCACTGTAATGTATTGTATTGTTGATGTAATCCATGACTACCACTTTCAAAGTATCAAACCAACTCCCCTAGGAAAACAGTACGTGAATATATCTTAACGAAGATTTCTCTCATTCTATTTTAGTTATTGTTATTTCTGGGTTTAAACATTATCATTTTCTATTGTTTCCTTCATCAAGAAAAAAAAATATTACTGTTTTTTTAAATAAATGTAGTTTAGTTGATTGTTACACACTTATGATTTTTATTTCACAAGTTAGTTTTGTTGGATAACTTTGTATTTTTTTTTCAAAGAAATTAATATAATCATGTATTGGATTTATATGTCTAATATCAACATATATATAGTGAGTGTAAGTTAACGATGCTTAAGTGGCAATACAAACATGGAAAAACAACAATATGTTAACTTGGAGGGATGATTCAAGGTGCTTTCACAATGAATTTGAATATGGTGTAAAAAGATGAAATATATGAAATTGAATAAGCTTTTCAAATATATAAAAAAATTTAATAGATTTTTGTATCAGTGTGTGAAATTTGATTTTTTTATAATAGTGGTGTTATTTTTCATACAAAATATAATACACATGTTCCTATTAGTTCATGTGTTGAGTACCTAAATGAAAAAAATTCCTTAAAAAAATTTGTAAAATTGTTCTTGTGTACAACTATTTTTTCAAAATTTATAATGTTAATTTAATATTTTTTTAAAATAATGAAAGTCATTATAGTCCTAAAATTATAAGGCCATGGGTTAGTGATGGGTATGAAGGTCTTAACATAATTAAACATTTCTTTTATTTTTTATTTTTTATTTTTATATTGTAGATCTTGGTCTATAGTAGTGCAACTTATAACTTTTTCTAAAAATGGTTAAGCCCATAAAAAGTTATACCAGGAATAAAAGATGAATGTATTTTAAAATTATCATATATGTTAAGACAAAAATAAATTAAAAATAGTAAATTATATATTTGGAATTTGAGCAGTTGACTCTATATGTTTGTAGTTTCATCTGAGATGGATTTGTGTAGCCTATATAAAAATAATGTGAAAAATAAAGATATTGAGAGTCATTTAGAAAGATGGTTTGATGTATTTCCAACCCAAACCACCAATTTTGTCATTCTAAACTTAAATCCGAAGCAACCAAGTCAGTGAACACGTATTTTAGATTTATCATCCCACAAAAAAAATTGAATAAAAGGAACATGCATGTGTTATAGAGCGCACATTCTTATAATGTGCACATGCTATTCTGAGTAAAACGAAGTTACCCGATATACAATTTGCCCAATGTATATCCTCACCTCCATGTGGGGATATCAATGACATTAGGAGGATTTGAGCATTAGATATGGTTACTAGGGGTCCTTGACATGGTAAAGGAAGGAAACTTGAGCCTCATGTTGTAAAGGATGCTTCTATGTATCAAGGTCTAAGACCAACACCTTGAACCACCACACATGACCTCCCAATGATATACTTGGACTATGACTGGGGATATTAATGACATTAGGAAATTTTCAACACTAGGTATTAGTCTTGGGGCTTTGGACATGCTTTTGGAGGAAACCCAAGACATAAGCCGTAAATGAAGCTTCTAGGAATAGTGAAGAACAATGACTCAAACTACCACATACGACATCTCAAGGGGGATTCATCCTTGTCTTCCAAGTAAGGACACAAGCATCGTTAGAATATTTTGAGCACTAGTTATTAGTCTCAAGGCTCTTGACATGGTTATGGGAGGGAATGCGGTGATTGGACCCTAAAGTGGTCTTTTTGGAATACATGGATATGAAAAACACCTTGAACCACCACACAATACCTCTCTAGGTTATCCCTTCCTTTGAGTAGGGATACGAGAGCCATTAGGATATTTTTGAAACTAAGTATGTGAGTCTTTAGGCCATATACATCATTGAAGGAGGAAACTTAAGCCTTAAATGATAAAAGAATCTTCTAAGAATCAAGGTTCAAGAACAACACCTCAATCTGCCACACATGATACCTAAAGCATATCATTACCCTTACTTACCCTCTAAGTGGGGATATCAACAACATTAGGAAGTTTTTAGAACTAGGTACGGGTCTCAGGGTCCCAGATATGGTTAGGGGGTAAAATCCATGTCTTATTCCATAAATGAATATTATAGGAATCAAGGCCTAAGAAAAACATATGACCTTTGAAGGGGATATTTAGCCTCCAAGTGGAGTTATGTGCACCATTACAATTTCTGAGCAAAAGTTATAGGTCAAGGGTTCCTTGACATCGTGGTGTGAGGAAACCTAGGCTTTAGGCCTTAAAGGAGGATTTCAAGCATCCAAGGCCAAGAAAAACACCTTGAATCCACACACATGACCTCCCAAGTGTATCATTTACCTCTTAGTGGGCATATTGGCACCATTAGGGTTTTTGGAGAAGTAAGTATCAGTCTAAATACTTGGGCCAAGGTCAAGCAATGAAACTTGTGCATTGGGCCTAAAAAGTAGCTTATAGTGCTCAAGAGCCATCAATGAGTCCTCAAACCACCACATGTGACCTCTCTATGGAATATATGTCCTTCAAGTTGTAATATGGACACCATTAGAAGGTTTTGAGCACTAAGTATGAGTTGTGGGGCATTATACATTGTTAAGTGAGGAAAATTGAGCCTTAGGACCTAAAGTAAGCTTCCATGCATCTAACTCTAAGAAAAATGTTTCAAACCACCACACCTAATGTCTTAAGAGTATAATCTCCCTCTTAGTTGGGATATGGTCACCATTATAAAGTTTTGAGCTCTAAGTACGAGTCTCATGGCCTTGACCATGGTCAGAGAGGGAAACTCAGGCATCGGACCCTAAAGGTAGCTTCTAAGGTTGAAGGGACATCAACAAGGACTTGAAACACTAGATAGGACCTTTATATGGGATATTTGTCCTTTAAGAGAGGATATGGGATCTATTAGAAGGTTTTTAGCACTAGATTTCACTACAAGGAGAACACCATCTAGTGGAGGTTTTTGCGGAAGTTTTTAGTGTTACAAGATTTGGAAAAAAATTCAAAAAAAACCTTGTTATTTGAAGTGTAGGTTTTAACGGATGTTCCATGTAACTACAAATTTTTGGGCGAGAAGAGGTTTTATTTTTCGGTGCTTGTATTGTTAAAGCGCACCAGTGCACCCTTAATACAAAAGCGTCGATGCATACAAATAAATTAAAAAGAAACGATATTTTTATATATAGTGTGCATTGGATTCTCTTTTTTTTTGTATGCAACATCGATGCTCTTATAATTGTTACACATCGGTTATGCATTGTTTGTTTATGAAACACCAGTGTTTTCTAAGTTAGTTGATGCATTTATGCTTTTACATGTTATGTACACCCTGGTGCTTGTATAATTTGTGTGTCCCAGTGCGTGTATTACTCTATGCATTGAAGGGTAGTGAAATTCCAAATATTGGAGATCAAATGTTGGTGTTATTCTTTGTTGCTAAGCACCAATGCATATATTATATTAAATGCACTAATGCATATATTATATTAAAATACATCGATGTGTATACTATATTTAAAGCACTGATGTGTATTATAAGCAAGTGCACCATAAAATGTTGAAGCGATAAATATAATTGCATGTTATATCGTTTAAGGAATGATGTTTTTTTCTCAATATTTGGCACCGATGCTTAAATATAATTTAAATTCACCAATGCATATAAACCCTTAACACGCTTCGATTTCTATATTATGGCACGCATCGTTTAGTGAATTCATAAGAATACACTGCACTGATATGTATATATTTTAATTAATTGTATTTTTTTACAAAATTTCAATTAATCATCTCAAAATCAAATATTTTTTATAATAATATTCTTTTTGTATTTTTGTTATTGCATTTTGATATAATGATTGCATTAATGTGTTATCCAACGGATTACACCTCTGTTATTTGTAACAATGTAAATCATCCACATATTAATTAATCAACAACACAACATTTTACAACATTCGATAGTGTAATAAAATAAGAAACCCATTTTATTATATATGAATAAGAGACCCATGGTTATACAAAATGGGACAAGGTAAAGGTCCACAATAATCAAGATACAACCAATGTGTAATTATTGCACTTGTTGGTAACATGTTCTCATGCAATTGGGACAATATGTCGAGTACATTCAATAGAATCTCTGATTTTCATAGACAAATATTCCAAAACATACGACTTGCAACAATATTCAATTCTATTGATTGTCATTCATCACTTGAACTATTGTCATTCTTGAGTTGCATGCATGTCTTATTTCTTCATCACTTGTAGGCAATATTGTACTTTGGTTGTTTAACCTAATGTTTTCTTGATCAACTTGTTTTTTATGTTCAACATCTTCATGTTCCATCTACAAACATAAAAATAAAGTGTTATATATATATATATATATGATTTCATAAATAAGAAACATACCATAGCAGCAAGTGTTTCATAAACAATACACATTCTTTCGAAGCCATCCTACATGTCGTCTCTCAAAATCTATTATGTTGATTGCACTCCATAATTTGTTTCATGCATGTTTATTACACCATGACAAAGCACAATAGATATAATTAATATACATGTTTCTTGTTGTTCCATTAATTATAAAATGAAGGAAGTTAAACAACATAGCTACTTACAAATTGTTCAATTAAACCTCGATGCTTGAACATATGCTCACAACTCATACTTAATGCAATGTTGATCAATTCTTCAGTTGAATATTCTTTGTATGTTGACACCTATTAGAAAACACCCATGGATGATTGTAATTTAATTATTTAAATACAAATATCACAACAAATATGAAATCTTAAGCAAGGCCAAAAACGTAAGTACTCACAAACTTTGTGATCAACCCTTTTCTTCTTTGTCAACCTGTCTTATGTGTTGAATGGATTTCATTTTTTTCTTTTATGTAACAAAACAATTGAAAATTAGCATTTCATGTGATAATTAAATTCGATGTACATAAAATAATAAATCAATGATTACATACCTTTGATGCATATTGTTGTTGGGACGACTCCTCCTACGATGCAATTATGTTAATTTGTTTACTATCTCCTTGTACACTTTTTTGGACATACATATGGGCATGTATTGGTTTCCCCCTTGTTTGTCCCTTGCAATGTTCATAATCTCCTTGAAAAAATAAAAGCTAGGAATCATCAGATATAAAAATTATGTTTTTTTACAACAGAAGATACTAGTGTGTATAGTAATTAAGTATGCATCGGTGCATACAGTAAATAAGTATTCACCAGTGCATTACACATATTTATATGCACCAATGTGTTACACATATGTATATGCATCGGTATATGAAAACAATGCACTTGCAAAATTGAAAATGTTTTACAAACTGTTGTATTCACGCGGTGCTTTATAAATTAATAAATGCATCGATGAATAAGTATTGTTATCTACACACCGTCAACTACCGACACATGAACATATTTAAAACATGACGATTTCCATATAAAAAACAATATTACTTCCATTTTAAATTAAGCTGTGTTTTTTTTATCTAATAACACACACCAGTGCTCTTTGTCTGTAAAATGCACATCACTGGCATCAAAGGCATTTTTTCAAAAAATATTATTTTTATTTAAAATTCAGCAGTGGATTTGACATGAATATGGGCATCGATGCTCTATATTGGTATATTACACACTACAAACCGTGAAGGCATTTTTGAAAAAAAACGATAGCGACATGCCGGTTTGGGATCCAATGTAATCAATGGTCCCATTGCAACGGATACCAAATGACCCATACATAAGTAAACAAACCTTATAAAAATCTATTGCTTATAAAAACAACGTTGTGAAATATAGAGAGGGAAAGCAAGAGAAACAACAAAGAAGTTAGAGCTTCTAATACAAAATGTAACTATGAAACCCTTTTATTTTTTTGGGAATGCATTGAAAATTGTTTGAATCAATTGGGGGAAAGAATAGCATGATCAATATAATGAAATCATATACCTGAAATTTCTCCTCTACAGATTCGTATGTGACCTATGGTGATCACTTTCAATTTTGGCTCTTCAAAAACATCCACCCACTTCGAAGACTTTGTTGGTAAATCTCTTTTTCATAATTCTCCCCTCTAAAATTTGGCAAAAGAATGAAAAAATGAATAGGGTTTTCATTTATAAACACATACATTTAGAAAAAATGAAATTTCTGCTCATTTTTTCATTGTATATTTCAGGGTATTGATGATAAAAGTACACATTGTTTTTTTCATAACTTACTTTTTCCAGTGCGTTATGCATTAATAAATGTACCAATGCACTATACATTAATAAAAGGATTGACGTAGTTTATATGAACAATGCACCGACAAATAAAATGCAAATGTAAACAACAACATATAAATGAACATGTTATTTTTTGTAACTTTGTTAGTTGGTGCACTAACACCAGTGCGGTTCGTAAAAATAATAATGCAACGACAAACAATTTAATTAAAAAAATGCAAATGCAAACCTCCACATTTAGAAATTGTAGAGGCTTTTGCTTTGTGGAAGTTGTAATGGAGGCCACTCTTTGGTGCTTTGCGAAGGATGTAAATGTTGGGAACCTTATATAAAAGGCTAGTTGGTTCAACCACCTACAAAATCCAATGTACGACTGCTCAAAGGTATTCCTCTGAAAAGACCACCCTTATAGAAGAGTTGCATCTACTTTCAATGGTAAACCAGAGAGAATCCAGAGACATGAAATAATGACATTGACAGATTGGATTAGGGCATATGACATAGAGAAAGAGAAGGAAACGACAGACTTGTTTGATTCAAATGGGGAACCTATGTTCGATGATCTTGAATTTTTTGATACCTATGTTGAGAAAATGCCCATTGGGATGAAAATGATATTTATATTTTATGAGATTCCATATTGGGAGCATCTTAAGATTGGCCACTTACTAGATCTCGTGCATATATTAAAAAATGTTTTGTCTTCTTTATGGAGGCACATATCATCAAATAAAAGTGACACATTGGATGTTAGGTGAGATCTTATTGCTTCAAATACTAAAAAAAGACATTGGCCAAGAAACGAAACTAGAGGAGAGGTTGGTCCCTCTTGGTCTTTTAAAGAAGGTGATGTCCCATGGATTTTGAAGAAAGATGGTATTTCTATGGAGAAATATGTTTTATTGGGTGTGAAGGCACCTTCTTTATATGGGTCGACTTTACGACATTGCTTCATTGTAGAAGGGAATTTATCGGGGTTGAAATCACATGACCATCTGAACCTTCTAAGGGTATGTATGTCGAATACATGATTCTTCTTCTATAATGTCGGTAAAAATATGTTATGCACTCATAGTTTTATGGAAATTAATTATGTGTGTGTCTATTTTGTAGTGTCATTATCCTTTGATTGTGCATGGTTGTGTGAACTATGACTTCCCCTAGGACCTATGACATGCCATATCAAAATTATATGCTTTGTATGTTGGATCAAATAAAAGGAGATTCATATGGCTAGCATTCCACGGTGGCGTCGAGAAATAGTTGAGATTGCTTGTATATTTGAGAAGGAATTGCCCACAAGTTCTATGGACTTGCAATTCCATATTCTAATTCACCTACTCGATGAGGTTGAATTAACTAGGGTACTCTCATGTTGTTGGATGTTCTTCTTGGAGTGGCACGTGAAAAAATTGAAGGGGTTTGTTTGACAAAGGGAAAAACTAGAGGGATTTATGACAAAGGGGTACATAGTATATGAGTTGTTCTATTATTCAAGTGAGTACATCAAGAAAATTGATGACACACCAGGGGCAATGGTTTGGGACAACCAATAGGATGAGGACAAAAGGGAAGGGGAATTACTCCAAATGAACGAAAAAAGGTGCTTGATAAAGATTAAGTCACTTATATTTTGTCAATTTTGTACAGAGCAATTGTTTACATTAAAGTTCATAATATATATATTTAATTCCATACTATTCATTTTGAATTCTTGTATACATCAATGAATTTAGAAATTGATGCCATTAATAAATTTGTCCTTTACAACATGGAGGCAATGTGACCATGGGTCATGTTGTCTGAAGAGAAAAGAAAGAAATGTGACAATTACATAAAATCATTCTGACAGTTGAATGGTAGAAGCATGCCCTATCCTGATCATTTAAAAGAAAATATGCCAAACATTTGTCCCAATAGTTGGGTCACTGACCAGATACATGAGAAATATGTGGTGTCTAGTTGTAACCCATGTGGAGAAGATCTGGATGCACTAAACACAAGGATCATGTGCAACAACTCCGTAATAACCACTTTGAGTACCATGTTCAATTTATAATATTGCACATTTGAAGTGTAACATGTATCATGTTTTTATCAATGCTTGGGTTATTAGACACATGACATTGTCCTTTGTTTGTATTTTTACAGGTGCATTTGTTTCCATCTATGTGGGCATATGGACATCATTTTTTCATTGAGTATGTTGATGATGGACACATCGCACAAGATTGTGGAGTGGAGGTCAAGATCAACCAATCTAGTTGTGCTAGCCACTGTGATCAAAACCTAATAGAGGGGAAGTTAGGTTACATTGGAAAGTCACAAGAGATCATGCAAGTAGACTTCTCATCTTTTCAATGTGTTATTTTTTGTTGCAAGTGGCAATATACCTTCATCCAGAAAAATGTAAAGGAAGATCGTGATAGTGGGCTAATATGTATTAACTCTAAGAGAATGTGGCTTGAAACTAAGGCGCATTATGTTTTTCCAAAACATTGCAACCAAGTGTTTTTTTACCCATATGTGTTGGATGGGGATTGACGATTTGTACTGAGACATGATCTGAGATCTAAACATATTTTTGAGATCAACAATGTTAGGATGCTAAGCGAGGAAGATAATCAGGGTGATGGCAATGAAGACTGATATGTAAATGCTTTCTTTCGACATTTATATTATGAAGATATCATAAATTTGGTGATGTATTCATATAATACAATAGTAAATATTTATTTTAAAGTATATTTTATTTAAAAAAAATGATTCAAAGATTACCATGTCGAGTTAGAGAGAGATAGGGGAAGAGAGGTAAAGAGGAAGCTTGGATATAAATTGTTACTATGGAAGCCAAAGATTGAAAACAAAGATTGAAATTCATTATTATTAATGAATTCATTTTCATATTTAATAATTTAAATTTAATTAATTATAATTTGTAAATAATAAAAATGATTAAATATAACTATTATAATTTTAATGAACCATTGTTATAACTTTATTATTAAAATAGATGGAAAAATAACATTTCATATGATTAATTATTCAAATTAATTTTTTCATGTATTAACCAACTTCAATATTTACATACATTTTAATACAAAATCAACCAAATACATTATTTAGCATACTTAAAAAAAAGATTTAACTAATACTTACATATTTTTTTAATAGAAGATTCATAAAGTTATTAATAGGGTAAAAAATTGTGAAACCATTTCATGGAAAGTGTGTAGATAAAAAATTAATATTATTCTTTATATTTAATATTTTAATTTTAATTAAATATATTTAATATATTATAAAAGTTGGATAATATAAATTATTAAAATCTTTGGAAAAATTAAAATACAATAATTGTCATTTTAGTAAACAATTATATTTCAACTTTTATGTAGTTTTGAATTGGAATAATACTTCTCTCTGGTTTTGAATGGGAATAATACTTCTCTGAGTTTTTGAAGGAGATATTGTATTTCTAACATTATATCTCCGCATTCATTTTGAATGGGAATAATACTTCTATGCAGTTTTTAGCTCTATGGTTTTGAATGCTCTCTGCAATTTTGAATAATTTTTAATATTTTTTAATTCTGGCTTCCTCCACTCGGCGCATGTTCATAAATTAGTTATGGTTTCTTCAACAACCTGATGAGCACCTAGACATGTGAAATTAGGTGAGATACTTTTTACTTTGATTCAATTTTAATTTAAAATATATTTATAATCACATGTGAAAATTAAAGAGATTCAAATATATTTTATTTTTATTTTTATTTTTTTAAGTTTAATAAGTAAAAGTTGATTTGAGAGATAATAATTAATATCATTATTATCAATTAAAAAAATATATTTTCCATTTTTAAAGTCAATCCAAAATAATAATTGTTACTTTTTTTCTCTTCTTTTCAATATAAGCAGTCCACCACCTATTCTAAAAAATCATCCCTATTAGGGGAAGGCCCCCCAAAATTACCCTAGAGATCCTTTAGGATTATATGGAATCATTAGAAAAAAGGAGAGAAGAGAGAGATGCCAAAAGCCAAATAGAGTTAGAATCATTAGAAAAAAGGAGTGAAGAAAGAGACTTAAAACTCCAAATAGAGCTAGAGGCAATGCTTGATAAAAAAATTAGAATCTTCAAAGATACCATTCAAACTCAAATAGAGGATAGATTCTTAGGGTTCAAGAGTGAATTGCAGAAAATGAATGATAGGATTCAAGAAATGGAAAAACATAAACAATCAACCCAAGAAGGAATGGCTGAAGAAAATCACAACTTGAGAGATAGGATTAAAAAGCTAGAAAAAAAACTAACCAACAATTTGACCCTTAGTAATCTGAAAAAAAATATTTGGATATCAAAACCATCAAAGAGGAAATGATTAAGCTAATCGAACTGGACCATGAGCGTAATAAAAGGCCTTGAACCTCATAATTTTTGGTATAAAAGAACAACAAGAGGAGGATACACTAGAAATAGTAAAAGAAGAATTAAATAATAAATCACAAATTGATACAACTTACCTCATAGAAGCAAAGAGGCTAGGAAAAATAATTGATCACAAAGATAGGTTGATCTGTGTCAAAGTAAGTTGTAATGACCATAAATATATCATACTCAGTAAATCTTTGAACTTAAAAGGGTCATGAATATTTATAAATGAAGACCTCATTCCTGAATACCAAGCTGGATTAAGGAAGGAAGTTCAAAAGGTAAAAGAAGAAAGGAAAGAAGGAAAATGGGAAATAATTAGAAATCGAAAAGCTATTGTTAGGGATAGAGACCAAAAGGATAATAATAAATAGGAATTTGAGATACTCGGGATCCTTTTTTGGAACTGTTGTGGCTTTCCATGGTGCAAAGATCATATGATAAGTTTGATCCCGAGTGATATTGATACTATTTGTCTAGTTGAAACTTGGGAGCATGAAGAGTCTAAGGTCCCTAACATAGAAGGATTTCTCTTGTGGTTGGCATGGAACAAAATGTCCCACCGTAGAGGGATAAGAGGCATAGTTTGTTATATTAGAAAGAACATTTCTCCTCGCATTCAACTTCATACGATCGACCCTCTCAATCAATACATTTGGATAAGAATTTCAAACACCAATGCTAAGGAGATGTATATAGAAATTTTCTATTTTGCACCTATTAATTCTACTTTTTATAAGAAAAACAATCTAGATAGCAATTGTCCCTATAATAATTTAGAACAAGATATTTATAGTTTGAAAAATGAAGGTAATATCCTCCTACTAGGAGACTTTAATGCTAGGATTGCAACTAAACACGATACTCTTTTAGGCACTGATTCCAACCATAATCCTTTATGGCTAGATGAGGACCTTGTTTTATCTAATAGCTACAAGAGAATCTATGAAGACCTAATTGAGATTTTGTTTGGTACTAAGTTGGTCAAGCTCTGCAGCTCTCAAGACCTAATTATTTGCAATGGAGTAATGAAGTGGCCAAACTCCAACTAGATGACTTGTATTCATGAGCTAGGTAGTAGTGTTGTAGATTATGTGATATCTGTAGCAACCAAAAAGGCTTTAAAACTAGAGTAAATATATATTTTTGTTTAACCATGATAGGGGATTTCTTTCATTATGGTTGCAAGGTTTAACAACAAAATCTAAACATCACATAGTATATCTATAAATGCTATAACTTGAAATTTCTTGAATTTAGTACAAAAATAATAACTTTAGAATTACCTCTTGAAGAAGAAGGTCATCGTGCTGAAAATGCTTTCTAAAAATGCTTGCCTGAAATTGCTTGCATGAAACTATTTCCTCCCAGCTAGCTAGGAACAAAGCCTCTCTGGCTCCCTATCTCTAGGAAATTATATTCCCTGGCCCCCGAGCCCAAAATCCCAGCAACGAGTCCACTAGCCCTAAATATTCCTTCAATTTCCCTCCAATTCCCTTTCTCCCATTTCCTTCTTTAATCCTCCCTTCCTCTCTCAATCCCCTTCTCCCCCTCCCAACCTCCTTTCTTATCCCCTCTCTTGAATCCTCCCCCCATTTAATTCCCATTTGCCTTATCCCCCCATTAATTACTTCACCTACCTTTTTAATAACAAAATAATAAAAGATTCAATCTAATTATTTAAATAATTAATCTAACTTACCCTAAATAAATTACAATCATTAATTAATAGTGTTGGGTTGTTACGATATCCAATATCCCTGTTTCGAACCAAATAACAACTTTTGACCTTTTAAATGACCATGAACTCGACTTTGATCATAAACCTTTAACCCTAACTCTAAACTTTGCCATGCACAGAAGCGCCATTGAAAAGAATTATGATAATCAAAGGCAATTATGCTTTGAAAAAAGTAAAGTTGACCTTTTATTAAAGGATTTAAATAGTAAATTACATCTCCTAACTTATAAGGACAACATTGAAGAACTCTATCATAATTTTACAACTACCCTTTCCACTTCTATTAACAAGTTCTCTTTTGAGGTGTCATGTAAAAGGAATAATAGAACAACCAACCCTTGGTATGATAAAGAATGTAAAATTGCTAGGAAAGACATTATGGATTCTTCTAATGAGTCCTTAAAACTCAATAAGATCAATATGTGCAAATCCCTAATTAAAAGGAAAAAAAGGTACTATATCAATAAAAGGCAAGAGCAACTTTCACAACTATCTAAGCTGGATCATAAGAAGTTCTGGAGCCAAATTCTAAACTGCAATGCTAAAGAAAACAATATGATTCCCTTAAGGGACTGGAATTCCTACCTTAAAAGTATTTACGAGTTCCCTAATTCCATGGACACCATTCCTATTGTCCCTACAGAGGATGAAGTTTTTTCTTTAGATGACATAGAGTTCAGGGTTAAACAACTTGCAAATGGGAAAGCTAAGGACATTGAAGGCTACCAAGCTGAAATTTTTAAGATCGGATGGCCTATCCTTATCCCTCGCACACACAAGCTCTTCAATTTAGCAGTCAAGCAAGGCTTCCCTAAACCCTGGATGCAAAGCCTCATTGTTCCTATTTTTAAAAACGGGGATAGAAACATTCCCTCTAATTATAGGACCATTATGATTAGCCTGATTTTATCCAAGCTTTATGGAATTGTTTTGGAAAAGAATATTAGCCTTTGGATAGAATTTCACGATAAAAGAGCTAAAGGCCAGGCCAGGTTTAGGAGATATCATTCAACTATGGACCATCTTGTTACATTTAAGATCATTGCAAAGGAGTTCTGCAATACTAAAACCAATCTTTTTTGTTGTTTTGTCGACTTTAGAAAATCTTTTGACATGGTTCCTAAGAAAAACCTTTGGAATAGGTTGGAAGAGATAAAAGTGCCTCTCGAGTTGAGGGCTTCTGCAATAAGGATGTATGAGAAAGTTATTGCTAAGTTTAAAAACATTGAGTGCTAGTTGAAAGAGATTAACTGCAATATTGGAGTCAAACAAGGTTGTCCATTGTCCCCTACTCTTTTTGGCATATACATTGACAAGTTAGAAGATTGCTTGGAAAAATAAGGTTGTGTCGGCCTTACTCTCATATTATAAGAGGGTAAGTGATTACTTGCGATTCTTTATAATTTTTATTATTCAAAGATTACAAGACAAAGTTAGGGTAAGTCAACATCATCATCATATTATAACTTTGTCTTGTAATCTTTGAATAATAAAAATTAAAAAAAAATAACATTATTTTTTTTAACAAAAACTGAACATTTATATATTAAGAGGTGTTGTGCCAAAGCAAATAGTGGAAAAAAAGAAGTACAAAATGAGGCTCTTGACCTCAAAAATTTTCTAAAACTAGAACAATCGAGAATATAAGCCTACCTAGATTACTACTTTGTTCATCATAGCTAATTACATGCTTATAAAAGCTCCATAAACACCATAGGAATTTTTAAAACATACATTAATTAAAAGATGAATAATACTTAACTTTTAGAGCTTTAGGAGGGGGCGGGTATCCTTCCTCTGTTTCCATAGGAGCAATGCCTCTATTACTGGTACTTGTTCCACTGTCAACACCATCCCCTTGAGGTAGCATTTCGTCCTGAACCAAAGATGCAAAAGCCATGGGCTGGGGATTGATCTGAGCCTTCAGCTGTTGTATTTCTGATTCCATGCCATCCATCCTCCGGTTGAGAGCGGCCAAGGCTAGCTCAATTTCCTGATTTTTGGCTCTAGACAAATTGGCTAAATCTTGTGCAAAGTCCTCAAATTTACTAGAAAGATGGTGCATGGTTGAGCTATTCGCCTCGACAATTTCTTCATGGCATATGAGAACCTTTTTGAATAGCTCTAGGATGGTTCCATGTTATTGAGGTCTGCAACCAAAATGATTGAATTTCCCAATGCTTCGTAATACACAGTTCACGATCCCAAGAAATTACCAAAGAAAAACCACGACGAAGAAATTTCAGGAGAATATGACCATGATATTTACTAGAGCTCAAGGCCGGGAAACGAAAAATTCACAAAGCCTGGGAATCAACCACATCTACAATCCTATGGAAGAGGGAACTGCAAACTCGCACTGAAACTGGCTGACCCGAATGAACATATGCGCAAAAACCAACAAACAATAACTTTTTGTCACTAATCTCAAATATCCACAGATATAAACCCTCCATTGCAACCATGAATCCATTGTCACAAACCCTTCTCCTTCTCAATGGCATAATGACCAACTCAAGATCCATTGTCTTCTAAAAGTGTGTGGGGACGGGAACGCGAAGCCCAAAGACTACCATCATATGCACACAAAATAAAAGAGGGGGGAGCATTAATGGATGGATTGGACCCCTTAATGAGAAAGGATTTTTATGTTGTTAAGATTATAAGAGCTGAAAATGTCTTCATTGACTTTTATAGGGAGTGGGATTGTTTAGATTGGAATAGGCACAAAGGGTTTTTATGTTGTTAAGACTCTAAGAGATGAAAATGTCTTCCTTGACTTTTATATGACGATTGTTTTGATTAGAATAAGTAGGAAGGGTTTTTATGTTGTTAAGCCTGTAATCTACATGTATATGGATTAAGATCAGTTTTTTTTGATGGGGAAGAAAAGAGATTTCTGTTTTGAATTTGGGATTGAAAAAACACTCAAAGTATATTTGATTCTCACGATAAAATATCAATACAAAAATTAAAAATGAAATATGATTCTTTTGATATGTATTCTTTGGACCATTATTTTGTCCATATTCCCCAGTCACTTAGTCTTTTAGATCATTGACTAATAATGATAAGTATGAAATCTGTGAATAATAATGAATTTTCCTCATATATATATATATATATATATATATATATATATATTATTCTAATTATTTTTAGTTTTATTTAACTGTTTGTATATATGTTGTTTAAACATTTTAAGTTTTGGTATTTTTATTATAATTTGGAGATATAATTCTTTTGATATGTATTCTTTGGACCATTATTTTGTCCATATTCCCCAGTCACTTAGTCTTTTAGATCATTGACTAATAATGATAAGTATGAAATCTGTGAATAATAATGAATACTTCTATTTCCTCATATATATTTTTTATTCTAATTATTTTTAGTTTTATTTAACTGTTTGTATATATGTTGTTTAAACATTTTAAGTTTTGGTATTTTTATTATAATTTGGAGATATAAATTTGAGTAAAATTACAATTTTCTGTTATTTATATTAGATTTCTGAATGCATAAATGGATTCAAAGTATTGAAAAACTACCAAAATATTAAGATTATACAGATTTAATCAATCAAATCTGTAGATTCAGCAATTTCCCCTTGAATATTAAACAAATAATATCCCAATAAAAAAGCAAAATCATAGACTCAAAAAAA